>PVJS01040373.1:0-18466 GCA_004027185.1 Glis glis
AAAAAAAAAAAAAAAAAAAAAAGAATGAAAGTAAAGATTAACAGGTATTTTCAAGTATGAAATCTGACAGCCTTTGTCATCATATGAAATACACTACAATACATACTACCAGTAGTTCTTCAGATTGAAAAGAAATTTAAATCTGGAAAGGAAAGAAGAACATTAAAATTGGTACATATGTAAGTAAATATGAGATAACCTTTTCCTTCTTAGAACTGAATATACTATTTAAAATAAAATAACATTATAGTGTAAGGCTTCGGAAATGTATGGGTAAAATATATAACAATTGCACAAATGATTGGAAGGAATCTAAATGGAAATATTCTTACCTTGTGTATGAAGTCAATAATACTAATTCAAGATAGACTCTGAATAAAGAGGGAAATTGAAATGTCTAGGGAAATCACTAAAAAAATAGGTGCAAGTAAAATCCCATTGGGCAGATGGAGTGGAATATTAAAATATTATTTTATTAACTCAAAATAACTCAAAGAAAGGTAATAAAAGGAAAACAGTAGAATAGTAGAGTACATGACTCTAAAGCAAATGGTAAAAATACCCGTTTTATCAATAATATATTAAATATAAATGAAATAAGCACTCCAAAGAGAAATTATCAGACAATAAAAATAAGACTCAAATGCCACCACTTCAAATATTAAGACACAAACAGATTGCAAGCAAAAAGTTTTAAAATGGTGTATTGAGATTGGGAAATCTCAAGAAAATTGATTAGCTATATTGTTATCATTAGATTGTACAACAAAAACTACTGACAGAGAAAGAGGATCCTAATGATAATAGAGGCAATGTATCAAGAAGACATAATAATCTTAAATATGCATGAATCTAATAATAAAGCTTCAAAGAACTTAAGACTGACAGACCAAAAAGATGAAATTACAAAATCTGCATCATAGATACAAGTTTTAGCATCCTTTCTCAGTAAGTGATAGAGTATGTAAACAACATATCAGCAAATATAGATAGATTTGAACAATATTCTTAATCAACTTGACCTAAATGATATTTATAAAACAGTATACCAAACCATGAAAGAATACATATTTTTTCAAGAGTTCATAGAATGTTTATCAAGATAGATTGTACACTGGGCTATAAAATGTGTCAACAAAATTATGCCAGTATTGTGTTCTACCACATTCATTAAGCATTGATAATAAAAGATAGCTGGAAAACCCTCCAAATTTTGGAATTAAATAACATACTTTTAGTAACTTACATGTCAATAAAAGAAACCACAAGAGAAATTAGAAAATACTTTTCCTGAATGATAGCAAAACGGTATAATTTTGAAATTATGAAAAATATCCTGAAAAGTGCCAGAGGAAATTTATTGCTTTAAAATGCTTATACTGGATAAAAGAAAAGTTCTAAAATCAACATATAAGCTCCTACCTTAAGAAGCTAGAAAAAGAGAAATGTAAATTAAACCCAAAGTAACTACAATCAAGTAAATAATAAAGCTAAAATTTAACATTAATAAAATATATAACAAAGAAAAAATCAACAGAGCCCAAAGATGGTTCTTTAAAAATATTAATACAATTAAGAAACTTCTAGCCAGATTGATCAAGGAAAAGGAAAAGAGAAAACACCAATTACCACTACCAGGAATGAAAGAAAGAATATCACTACAGATCCTATAGATATTAAAGTTTCTTGTTTGTTTTATTTTTAGTGGTTCCTCTAGGACTCACAATATACATGTTATCATGTCTACTTCCAATATTTGCTAAATTAATCTGTAAGATATGGAAACATTACCCCAATATGTCTTTCTTTCCTTCCTCTTTTTAGCATATTATTGTGATACATGTTACATGTACATATATTACAAACCCAACAATATATTGTTGTAATTATTGTTTATATAGTTTTATACTTTTTAAAGATGCTAGTAGAAGGAGGATCACAAATAAACATGTATAAGTTAAGTAAATAAGGTAAAATAGATTGGCATTTATACTGTCCTTTATCATAATCTATAAAATTACCTTTATTAGAGCTCTTTGTGTTTTTAAAATACAGATTCAAATTATTGGGTGATAATCACTTTCAGCCTGAAGAGCTTCCTTTAGGACTTCTTCTAAAGGAGTTCTGCTATCAATGAATTTCCTGTTTTTGCTTATTTGGGAATATCTTTATTTCACCTTTTGAAAGATCTTTTTGCTGTATATGGAACGATTGCTTTTAACAATCTAATTATGAGGTGTCTGAGATACAGATTTCCTTGAGTTTATTCTACTTGAGGAATATACTTGTTGAGGGAATGGTAACCTCTGGTCTTCAAGGCTGTCCCCTCCCAACATGGAGCCTCTGGCCTAAAAGTGAGCTGGGGTAGGGGTACGACAGATGGGAGGGAGGCAGCATGTGGCCCAAGAAATGACTGGCTCTATGAAATTAACAAAGATTCTGATCGAAGAGCTGAGTGGGGAAAGGGAACACAGTTCTCTGGGTCATGCTCACTCAGACTAGAACTTCTGTCACATGGAGCTAGGAAGAGAAACATCGGTGGGCTGTCCCTCCCTCCCAGACTGAGAGCCAGGGTAGCCTCCTCGAGATAGAGATGGTGGAAGACTAGACTCTTGTTATTCATGTTGAGAAATAGCAGATTTTTAAATCAATATTTCTCTATTTGCTAAATATTCTCAGTTAATTTCTAGACATTTTAACTTTTTTTTTAAAATAATCGTTACCAGTTAAATGGTTGTTTTACTGGGAAGAGGGTTGGTCATGTTCCTCATAGAACCATTCAGAAGTACTGCTTCTCCAGACACAAAATTTCAATAATGGAGAACATATTATGAATAACTTTATGCCAATAAATTAGTCAATTTATATTAAATAAATAAATTTCTTGAAACCCACAACTTACTAAATAATCACAGTGCCGGGCGTGGTGGTGCACGCTTGTAATCCCAGTACTTTGGGAAGCAGAGACCGGAGGATCTGGGTTCGAGGCCAGCCTCACCCCCCCACCCCCGTGTGTGTGTGTGTGTGTGTGTGTGTGTGTGTGTCTCTCTCTCTCTCTCTCTCTCTCTCTCTCTACCTAGTGAGGCCCTCCACAATTTCGTGATACCCGGGGGTGTAGCGTGGAGGTAGAACGCCCCTGGGTTCAATCCCTGGTACTGCAAATAAATAAATAAATAAATAAATAAATAATCACAATAAGAAATAGAGAAAAAACTTTTCCTATTTCTTTGAATATTATAATGAATATAAGATGCTTCATCTTGTAATAGATATTAGAATTCCTGTTGATTAATATCGGGGAGGGGGTAGAAAGGAATACTATTGTCCATTTTGTTTGATGTTTCATTTAGTTCTTAGCGGAACAATTTTGCTATATACTATCCAAGTTGGGAAGATTTAAAAATGAAAGGGCATAATTTCTAAACTTATTTAAAGACTTAGCCATATTTTTGGTTTAAAAATATAATGGCAAATTACATTTAAAAATCACATAAATATTTTGTAAATTTTAAATCACTTAAAAATCAAAGCAACAATGTATCATTTTATCCTATTTCCTTAAATGGATTTAAAGAGTAGTTCTAAGAGAGCCGCTTCATGTTTTTGTCATTTTACCTCAAACCTTGAGAGCATCTTTGGACCACCACTTTCAGACTTACCTAATCTATAAAATTAGTTATGAGATATAAATTTCATTCTTAGTATTTATGAAGCTTTTAGAGGTCTCACTAGAAATGATGGAGTAGAAGGTATAAAGGGAAAATGATCCTTTTCTAAAAAAAATCACTAACACATATGCAGAGTATTCTAAATTTATCATTTTGTAGACCATTTCTAATCACGAGAGATGAACTAATGAATGACTATAATTTTGTATATTGTTTCCCTGAAAGTTCTACATACTCTTGCTCAAATGATGTAAACATTGATGCTAACGCAGTCTTGAGCCTGGGTAAACTGCCTTAGTTCCCCCTGTATTTTGAGTGAGGAGACACCACCTGAGAAGAATTGACTGAGGAGGGTAACCCATAGGCTCCTAGCAGCTGCTCTTTCTAGGTGTAGGAGACTGCATCATTAAGGATGATAAATGACAAAGTTGAAGGACAAGAGGTGAATTTGGCAGGTTATCCTGGAATATGGTAATGGAATGTTGTAATAGCAGTTGGATTGGCTTCAGTAATTCCATGTGCAGAGATTTCTGGTACATCTGGTGTCAAATTATTGACTTCCATCTCCAAAAAGAAGTGATATTAAAAATCTATCTGGCTGCTGTGAGCTGTAATAGAGATTTAAGAAGAGCAAGTAAAATAATTTATACAATTTTTCTTAATATTGAATAGCACCATTATTTCAGGTCTTTTGTAAGGCTTTAATATAAGTTACTTTGTTTTCTTTACAAACTTCCTCCCAAACTCCCATATCATATAACTGAACTTTTCATCCATTATTCCAGTTGACTGAGCTCTGTTGAAGCTTGCTTTTATTACCCAGCAGATCATTCATTTCAGGTTTATGTCATCTCAAGATATGATCAATATGTTGTCAGGCACACTATGCCCTAATTTCCTCATCTACAAAGGGAAGGTAGTAATAATATCAAAGCTAAAGGGTTACTACAACTATCAAATGAATTAATACATGAAAAGTTTATAGTAAATTCTCAATATCTCAAATATCATTACTGTTATTATCCAATAAATTGATTTAAAATAAGGAGTTCTAGGCCAAGACCAAACACCATAGGCCTCAACACATGCTACTAAAACCTCTTCCAAGGGAAGTAGTCTAATAACCCAAATTGAGTGCTTTGTTTATCCTTGGACTTAACTATTTAATTGGACCAATGCTGAGTCCATGTCTCTCCTTCTTCTCCTATGTGCAAAATGAAAGCTTTTGTTCCATGGTTGCTCAAACCAAGGCGTGCTATGTATTCTCCTGACATAACTAAATACCCAAATTTAAACATGAAACACATTTCCATTGTGATATTTCTTCTGTGAATATCTGGCATGCTAGAGACCATCACTGTCTTTCATTAATGTTTAGTGACTCTTCGTGCATTTACTCTTCATTTTGATTTGATGAGAACTTCCTATGGGCTAAGCAATGGCTTCTATGTTAGAGAAAAAAGAAACTGGTATAAATTATTATTTGGGTGTCTTAGAGTCTGGGGAAATGCAGGTAATTATAAATTTATGGGGAAATTATGACAAGAAGCCATGAAGGCCAAGAGGAGGGTGTTCACGTGAGGTTCCCATAAAGACACAGCAATTGAACTAAGTCTGAAAACAAGTGGGCTATAGCGAAGGAAACAGTTCAAATATGGCAATAAGTGAAGGTCTTACTACCAAACTCACTAACCCCTGTGGGGAGGGTGCACGGGGTAGCAGGGTGGGATGTGGAGGGAAATACACAAAGAGCTACACGCACATACGATTCTATCACATTGAACCTCACTATGATGTATAATTGCAATGCACTAATAAGATAATTTTAAAATAACTTTTAAATTTTTAATAAACTAAAAATGTATGCCACTTTAAATTTTTTAATATGTATTAACACAATTAAAGGATAGAATAATTTTTGTATTACTAGAGAAAATATAACACAAATAAAATTTGGATTTCAAAACAAAAGAAGTAAGAGTGTATGTGAAGGGGTGGGGGTGTGTGACAGAGGTTACAATTGAGACCAGGGTGATCACCAGTGTGGCCTGTAAGGGTGTGGGAGTTTCGTAGGAAATTATACTGAAAAGGTGGGTAAAATGGATTGGTATAAATTCACCAGAGAACAATACCATATGGTACATGCTTTAATGATAAATTGCTTGTTAAATATTGCAATGTTAAAGAAGTTGAAGGCAGGACGGAATGGTTTGGGATGGGGAAAGTTACATAATTCTGTGGACAACAGAGGCTGACTCAGATATGCCTGGCCTCCAAGACCTGTAAGTGTTTATCTTACAAATGTTTCTCCTCCCTGGGTGAAAGTTTATGGGGAGGTCACTTTGCTCCCAACATCAGTGCAGTTCATGAAGCCCATGGCAGTCCCAAGGACTGTGATACCTCTCACCCAGCACCCTTGTGGGCAATGGGGCAATGACTCTTCCCATCCCTCAGGATAGCCCTAGCGGAAACAGCCTACCTGAAGATAGTTCACTGTCTATACAAGAGCAAAGACTAAAGGTGACTTCCACTTTAACTGGTGCTTCTTTTGTATCTGTGAATCCTGTATACTCCACACATTGAGAAAGAAGAAAAACTTGGCAGACTAAGACCAGAATTGTTATTCAATTTCAACCCCTTCTTAGTTCAAGCTTCACTTCTGAGTTACAACATTTTCTATTACAGCTTCATAGTACTTTTTGTAAACTATTAGAATACTGAAAATAAAATTTCTCTCTTGTATGCAGAAGTTTGAATTCAGTAAATTTCCTAGGACCTAGCCATTATGGGATATAAAATTTTCCTTGAGTCAGAACCTAGGGCTTTCAGTGAGAGCAATATATATAGGGTCAAATAGTGTCACCAACCACTCTGACCAATTCTTGCTGACTTAATCCCAAATTGATTAGTTTAGAGAACCCCAGGAAGTGTCTCACTTCTTAAGACTGTTGTCACAAAATCTTAATGGTCCCTTCAAATGAAAATGTACCTTGCAGGCCTAGTAACTGACCTATTTGATTCCAACATAGATCACAATAATTTGACAGTGTCACTTATTTTCGAGTCTGATTGCCTTCTTTGCCTCCGGGTGCTAGAGAAAAAGGGTTTGTGACTGAAAGGGTTAAGTGGATTTTATTATAATGTGCTCCCATTTCATTTCCCTCCCTTCAGCTCCTTCACAAAATGTTAATCTAATTGTGATACTATCACTTTGATGACAATATGACAAGACAGACAAATTTGATTTTATTCTCCACAGAGCAAAGCATATGCTACTTGGGAGGCTTTGACAGAGAGAAGGGCATAAAACAAATGGAGTTCATGAATATACAATTTTTATTGTACACAGTAGTGACATACAAACTTCAGAGACTAGGTGGGTGAGACTGAGACTTTACTATTGAGATTAATGGGTACGTAAAAAGGTGCCAACAGAGAGTACTACAGTTTATGTTAAAAATGTCGATGTGGATAAGAATAATTTTCTTCTCAAGATGAATGATACACTTAATGACGGTGAGACATTTGTGCCCAGTAGCAGTTCCTCCAAAGTAATTTTTTGTTGTTATTGTAAATTATATAATCTTAACTGCAATTACAATCCTGTTTAGGTAAAGGTCAAGTTAGTACTGTGGATGGTTATAAAGGAAAAAGGAAATTGGTATATGGATTCCCTTGTTGATAGCTTATGAATGATTTCAAGTAAGATGATTTTTTTTGGTAACTCTATTTCTCATTTAATGTAATATAGCAAGTAAAGACAGCACACATTAACAAAACACAAATTAGATTTCTCTAAGTAAACATGTATCTTCTAAAGGAGTTGGGCTGTTAGAGAAAGGACAGTTTGAAGGTGAAAGGCACCATGCAAACAGAGAAGGCTGATTTTTAAGAAAGCCAGAAGCATGAAATATTGAGAAATTCTCATTGTTGTGTTTGAATCTCCATTTTTCAATTTTGTTTACTGAAACGTGAAACCTGACATGATTCCAGCTCTTTGCTTGTTTGTTTGTTTGGTACTGGGGATTGAACCCAGGGACATTCTATCTCCAAGCCCTTTTTATTTTGGAACAGGGTCTTGCTAAACTGCTGAAGGTCTCCCTAAGTTGTTGAGGCTGGCTTCAAACATGCGATCCTCCTGTCTCAGCCTCCCAAGTACGGGGATTTCAGGCAGGTGCCACCATTCCTGACTTGCTCTTTGCTTTTCAAAGCCTACTCCATCATTGAGATTCAACCCACCTTGTTTGAAAGAGATAAAAATGATTGTCTGAATATCCTAGTTACTAAGCAGTAGATTTTTTGTATGATAGTGAGTTTGGAGGGATTCAATCTAGGTCCAATTTGAATCTCAAAGTTTTTTCTTTGTTTTATGAAGAAGAGTAAGTATCAAGATCATACTGTGAAATGCAAAAGCAGTGTGCCAAACTTTAAAGATATTTTTATATTTTATTGGTGCATTGTAATTATACATCTTAGTGAGGTTCAAAGTCATATAAACAAACATGCACACAGGTCTTAGTGTGTTTCCCTTCAGGTCCCACCCCCCTACCCACCCTTCCCTTTACACAATTAGTAAGATTGATAGTGATATACCTTCATGCATGTGCATAGTATAATTTGAATTGTTTCTTTCAACAGTTTTTCCTTTTCTGTTCCCACTTCGCTCTCCTATCCCCTTCCACTCACTATTCTACTGGTCACTATCCTCAATTATCTAAAGTTTCTTTTGTTTCCTATTTTCTTTCTTGCTTCCACATGTGAGTGAAAATATTCAACCCTTGACTTTCTGAGACTGGCTGATCTCAGCATAATTTTACCTAGTTCCATCCACTTTCCTGAAATGACTCTAATTTAGTTGCTCTTTATGGCTGAGTAAAATTCCATTGTGTATATATCACATTTTCTTTATCCATTCATCTGTTGACAGACACCTAGGTTGGTTGCATAGTTTGGCTATTGTGAATTGTGCTGCTATAAGCATGAATATCCATATGTAGAAGAATGATAATAGACCTTAATCTCTCACCCCACACAAAAATTAGCTCAGGATGGATCAAAAACCTAGAAATTAGACTAGAAACTTTGCAATTACTAGAAGACAGCATAGAACCAACTTTCCAACAAATAGGTACTAGTAGAGACTTTGTCTATAAGACCCCTAGAGCTCAGGGAATAAAAATTGAGAATCAATACATGGGATGGCATCAAATTAAAAAGCTTCTGCACAGCAAAGGAATCCATCAAGAGTCTGAAGAGAGAGCCTACAGAATGAGAGAAAATTCTTTTCCAGTTACTCCTCTGATAGAGGACTATCTAAAATATATAAACAAAGATTTTTTTAAAACGTAATATGTTTCCTGAAATCAAAGACCTGAAACAATAAACTTGGAATTAACGGGGGTAATACGTCTTGAGAAATATAACATTTATGGTTTATGTAATTTTTTTTTTTTTGTGGTACCGGGGATTGAACGCTGGGGCATTCTACCTCCGCGCTACGCCCCCGGCCCTATTTTTTATACTTTATTTTTGAAACCGGGTCTCACGAAGTTGCAGAGGGCCTCACTAAGGAGAGAGAGAGAGAGAGAGAGAGAGAGAGAGAGAGAGAGGCAAGGAGAGAGAGAGTGAGAGAGCTGAGGCTGGCCGCGAACCCGGATCCTCCAGTCTCCGCCTCCCAAAGTACTGGGATTACAAGCGTGTGCCACCACGCCCGGCTTATGTAATTTCCTTAGCTAGAGCTTCCATATGATTTTGATCAACAGGAAAACTCTTACAGAATATAATAATAAACAAAAAGGGTTAGACCAACCTCAATATTTAAGGCCTTTGAAGATCATCTAGTATAATCAGTTTCTTCCCCTAGTGAACATATATCCTTTTAGTCTTTTTTTGGGGAAAACACCTCTTCTAGCCAACTCCATTCATAGACTCTGAGAGTAAGTTTATGACCCTAGGGCTGATCTATACATATTTCCTAAAAATCATTTTCTAGAGCACTCAGAAAAGAATTGTCCTCTTTCTTTTCTTTCTTAGAAGTTATCCTGAATATAGCTTGGCTACTTATTATTGTTACTTTCTACATACCTATTTCGCATGAAGGAGATCAGAATATGCATAGATTATTTTGTACTGAAGACAATTGGGCTCTTTTGTCACTGTCAGTGTTTTAGATTACCCGAGCTATCAATTTTACTGTTCTGAGTTGATATAATTCCAGCCCAAATCAAATTTGATGACTTGGCCTGGGCTGGCTCAAAAAGAGCTCAGTACATTGCTATTAGGACTATCAAAATACTGAAAATATTTCATGGATCCCTTTTACTATCCTCAAGGGAACCTTCGGAAAACATAGGCTTGGACTGTGATAAATATCCCTTCTGGATTTGGTCACATTCTCAGCATCCTGTTCAATTGTAATTCACCTTCAGCTTTAACAAGTTGAACTGCATTGTTGGATTGTCTTGGGGTATAGAGCACACACAGACAAGTAAGTAATAAGTGCAGTTTGTTTTCATTTTAACTTGACATGTGTTACTTTCAACAAAAATGTTTTTAGTGTTATATAAAAATAGCCATGGAGGTATTACATCCCACTTAGATCCAAAGCAGCCTAGTTTCATGATTGAGAAGGTAGATTCTGGCACCAGACTGGGTTTGAACTTGACTCCTCCCTAACCATATGATCTTAGGCAAGAAAGTCAATGTATTTGCTCTTAGTCTTCTTATAACTTGAGGACAGAAAATCATTATTGTGGGGAATGAAAGAGTGAATGTGTACAAAGTACTTAGAGAAATGCTTGATACATGCGCCTCATGCTTGGCTACTCATTATTGTTACTTTCTGCATATTTATTTCACATGAAGGATGTCAGAATATGCCATCCCCAAAATATATCACATTGACATAAAGATTATTTTGTGCTGAAGAAAATTGAGAAAAAGCAGACAGAGGAAATGCCCTTTGCCTTTTCTGGACCTGCTTAAAAACAGGCCATAAGTTTCTCTTGTGAAAGTGCCCTCTACTCTTGTGCCAGGAAAGGAGGAGCAACCTTCTTCACTAGAGATAGAAATAGCAGTGAGAAGAGTCTGCAAAATAAATCTCACTAAATACCCCTTGTCTTTAATTAGTTTCCCCATATACCTTACCATAATTTACCACTCCTAGAAACTAATCCTCTTTCCCTTTGTCTTTTCACTTCTTCACAACTTATTGCCCTTTGTTAAAATAGTATATAAACTCTTAATTTTTAAACCACTTCTTTGGGTCTTCACTTCTTTTCTATGAAGGCCTCTATGCATGTAAAAATTAAAATATTAACATTAAATAAGACTTGTATGTATTTTCTTCTGTTAATCTGCCTTTTGTAAGTTTAAATCATAGGTCAAATTGCAGAACCTAAGACAGTAGAAGAAAAGATTTTTTTTCTTATATCCCTGACAAATCAGTGACTTCTTTTTCTGCAAATTCTTCTAGGTCCCATTATAACTAGTCACTAACCAAACTGGTTGTCCTCACCTTGTCTGCACAGTAGAATCACCTAGGGAACTTTATCACATTGGACCACTAAAGCAATAAAACCAGAGTCTGTGGGAGGTGGGACTTAGCTTCTCAAAGCTTTTTTTTTTTTTGGCACTGGGATTGAACATAGGGGTATTCTACCTCTGAGTTACACCCCAGCCCTTTTTTATTTTTTATTTTGAAACAGGGTCTTGCTATGTTACTAAGGGTCCTGCAAAGTTGCTGAGGCTGGGCCTGTAACCTGCAATCGTTCTATCTCAGCTTCCCAAGTGTTGGGAGTGCCTCAAAGATTCAAGTAAATTAGCATCAAAAACTTACATTAATACTTACTCCAAGTAAGTTTTAAGCAGTATTGATTCTTAGACTCTACTGCTGGATTTTCTCACTTAATCAATCTTAGATGGGACCTGCAATTAATTTTTTTAAAGCCTCCAAATGAATCAACTCTGCAAACAGGACTGAGAACCATTAGGGCTTGATGCAAATTGCTAAAGGAAAAAAAAATCTAACAAGGACAATTCTCAGAGCTTGGAAAACTGGGGTTCCCAACTGATTTTCAGAATCCAGCTCAGGCAGGAAAGAAGAAAATGAGGATGAGAAGTTAGAACTAGGTCATATGATCTCAGCAGGATTTGAAATGGAAAAAATGCAAATGAAATACTGAACTTAACAAATAGTTACAGAGACATATAGTGGGAGAGGAAGAATAGGCATGTTCAAGGGAGAATATGATGGATGGTATCATGGGAATGGAAATAGAGAACTTTAAACAGGCAACACTATGAACAGACACTCAAGTTCCCCGTTTATCTGGCTATAGTTTTTCTTCCCAGCACTTACCATTATCTTATATACTATAAATTTAATATGTTGAGCCATATAAAATAGCTGACATTAAATCATTGTGACCTACAAAAATGGCAATTCCATGTAGCACAATCAAATACTTGCTTAGTTTTATTTCTCTCCCACTGGAACAAAGGCAGGAATTTTTGTCTTTCCTATTTATTCCGGTGTCCCTAGAGTTTATTTGTTGAACGGCACAAAAAAGATCCTCAATAAATATTTGTTAAATGAATAAGTACATTTTATTGAAAGGCTCACTAAGGATTAGAGAAAAACAATGAAAAATATCTATATTTATGTTTGCTCATGACAAATATATACCCCCAGCATAAGCCTTATTTTAAAGGGATGAGAAATAAGAAATAGACACAGGAACCTCACGCAAAAAGGAAAAGATGTCAAAACAACAGAAATACAAACTTGAGAACTCTGAACACATGTGAATGAAGACCAATGAGGAAACAATAAACTACCACAACTCAACAACAGAGATCACCAATACTGAGCTGCAGAAAATTCCAGAAAAAGAATTCAGAATTTTGATTTTCAATATGATCAAAGGCATAAGAAATGAAATCAGAGAAGTGTACAGGAAATGGAAGAACATGTGAAAAGAGATATTGAGGCCCAAAGTAAGAACAAAAAAGAGGCTTTAAGCAAAATGAAGAAGTCAATAAATGAACTAAAAACCTCAATGTAAACCACCTCTGGCAACCTAAACCATATAGAAAATAAAGTCTCACTCTTGGAAGACAGCTCATTCAAAACTGACCACACAGTTGACAATATCAAGAAGACAATACAACATGAACATCCAAGAAATATGAAATAATATGAAACAACCTAACATAAGGATACTAGGCATTGAAGAAGGTCTAGAAGCAAAAAACAAGGGTATTAGAAAACTCTTCTAAGAAATAATATCAGAGAAATTTCCAAACACAAAAAAGACTTGGACGTCCAAATACAGGAGACATTCAGAACACCAATAAGACAAGATCAAAGAACTTCTCCACAACACATAGTAATCAAAATGACAAACATAGAGGCCAAGGAAAGAATCATAAATGTATCAAAAACAAAAGAATGGGTGACATTCTGGGACAAAACAATAAGAATTGTTCCAGACTTCTCAACCCAATACATGAAAGCCAGGAGGGGCTGGTAGGATGTACTCCAGACTCTGAAAGAAAATAACTTCCAACTGAGACTGCTATATCCAGCAAGGATATCATTCAAAATTGATGGAGAAATAAAAACCTCCAAGACAAGCAGAAACTAAAAGAATTCATGACTACCAAGCCAGCAGTAGAGAAAATACTTAAAGAAATGAAACACAAAGAAGGAAAAGGAAGTAAATACCAGAACCAGAGAATTCCACCAGATGGGCAACTAAGTGAAGGAGAAATAGCACTATATCAAACAGAAAATACAACTCAAAATGACAGGGAACAAAAATCATCTCTCACTAATAACGCCGAATGTCAAAGGTCTAAACTCTCCAATTAAAAGGAATAGACTGGCAATGTGGATTAAAGAACATAATCCAACTATATGCTGCTTGCAAGAAGTTCAACTTACAAGCAAAGATATCCATGGGCTAAAGGTGAAAGGATGGAAAAAGGTATACCATGCAAATGGAGATCAAAAACAAGCAAGGGTAGCAATGCTCATATCCAACAAAGCAGACTTTACGCTAAACCAGAAGAGACAAAGCAGGTCACTTCTTGCTAATAAAGGAACAATACAACAAGAAGATGTAATGATAGTAAACATTTATGCCCCAAGTGTGGGTACACCCATTTTTATAAAACAAACTCTTCAGGACATTAGGTCTCAAATAGACCCAAATACAATAATATTGGGAGACTTCAATATACCACTCACATAACTAGATCAATCTTCCAGGCAAAAAAGTAGTAAAGACTCTTCAGACCTAAAGAACACTATAAACCAAACGGACCTGATAGACATATACAGAATATTCCAACCAACAACAGCTGAATGTATATTCTTCTCAGTTGCTCATGGAATCTTCTCCAAAATAGACCACATTCTGGGCCACAAAGCAAGTACCAGCAAATTTTTTAAAAAATGTAATATTCCCTGCATCTTTTCAGATCATAATGGAATGAAAGTAGAAATCAACAACAGGAAGACCATAAGAAATTACATAAGTACATGAAGACTGAGTGATACATTTTGAATTAGGACTGTGTCAGAGAAGAAATAAGGGAAGAAATAAAAAATTCCTAGAAATAAATGAAAATAGAGACAAAACATACCAAAATCTATGGGATACTGTGCGGGTGGTTTTAAGAGGAAAATTTATAACCCTGAGTGCCCACATAAGAAAAAAAAGTCACCAAATAAAAAACTTAATGACACACCTCAATGACCTGGAAAAACAGGAACAGACTAATCCCAAAGCCAGTAGAAGGTAGGAGATCATTAAAATCAATGAAATAGAAAACAGAAAAACAAAACAAAAGATCACCAAAACAAAAAGTTGGTTCTTTGAAAAGATTAACAAGATTGATAAATCCTTAGCCAACCCAACTAAAAGAAAAAGAGAATCAATCCAAATTATTAAAACCAGAAATGAAAGAGGAGACATTGCCACAGACATTGGGAAAATCCAGATTATCATTAGAAACTATTTTCAAAATTTATACTCCAATAAATTGGAAAAAGTTAAAGAAACCAACACATTTCTAGACACATGATACCTACCTAACTTGAACTAAGAGGACATAGAAAATCTAAACCAACCAGTAGCAAGCAAAGAGATAACAACAGCAATAAAAAAAAAAAACAATAAAAAAAACCTTCCATCAAAAAAACCCAGATCCAGACGGATTCCAGGCTGAATTCTACCAAACTTCTACCGAGGAACTAAACCCAATACTTCACAAGTTATTATGTGAAATCAGAAGAGATGGAATCCTTCCAAATTCCTTCTATGAGGTCAGTATCACCTTAATACCAAAACCGAATAAAAACCCTTCAAGAAGAGAAAGTTACAGACCAATATCATTGATGAAAATAGATGCAAAAATTGTAAACAATATACTAGTGATATGCATTCAAAACCATATCAATTTTCATTGTAGAGGTCTTTTACCTCCTTGGTTAGGTTTATTCCTAGGTATTTTATTGGTTTTGAGGTTATTGTGGATGGAATTGTTTTCTGGATTTCTTTCTCAGTGGATTCATGGTTGGCATATAGAAAAGCTACAGATTTTTTTAGGTTTATTTTGTATTCTGCTACTTTGCTGAATTTGTTAATCAGCTCTAGTAGTCTTTTGGTTGAGCTTTTTGAGTCTTCTAGATATAGGGTCATATCATCTGCAAATAAAGATAATTTTAATTCTTCTTTTCCTACTTGTATTCCTTTGATATCCTTCTGTTGTCCTATCGCTCTGGCAGGAGTCTCGAGGACTATATTGAAAAAGAGTGGTGATAGTGGGCATCCTTGTCTTGTTCCTGATTTTAAAGGGAATTCCCACAGTTTTTCACCATTCAATATGATGTTGGCTTTGGGTTTATTGTATATTGCCTTAATGATGTTGAGGTATGGTCATTCCAGGGATGCAAGGCTGGTTCAACATATGCAAATCAATACATGTTATTCACCACATACATAGAACTAAGAACAAAAATCACATGATCATTTCAATAGATGCTGAAAAGGCATTTGAAAAAATCCAACACTTATTAATGTTAAAAACACTGCAGAAAATTGGAATAGAAGAAATTTACCTCAGCATCATTAAGTCAGTATAAAATGAGCCCAAAGCCAATATCATATTAAATGGGGAAAAATTGTGGGATTCCCCTTTAAAAGCAGGAATAAGACAAGGATGCCTACTATCACCACTCCTTTTCAGTATAGTCCTTGAGACTCTTGCCAGAGTGATAAGGTGAGAGAAGGATATCAAAGGAATTCAAATAGGGATAGAACTGAAATTATCTCTATTTGCAGATGACATGATTCTATATTTAGAAGACCCAAAAAAACTCAACCAAAAAACTTTTAGAGCTGATTAACAAATTCATCAAAGTAGTGGGAGACAAAATCAATCTAAAAAAAAAATCAGTAGCTTTTCTATATGCCAACTATGAATCAATTGAAAAAGAAATACAGAAAATAATTCCATTCACAATAACCTCGAAAACAATAAAATACCTCGGAATAAATCTAAGCAAGGAGGTAAAAGAATTCTACAATGAAAGTTATAAAACACTAAAGAAAGAAATTGAAGACTGTCTCAGAAGATGGAATGATCTCCCTTGCTCTTGAATAGGCAGAATAAATATTATCAAAATGGCCATTCTACCAAAAGTGATCTACAGAGTCAATGCAATCCCTATCAAAATACCAATGTCATTCTTTGCAGATCTAGAAAAATCAGTCATAAATTTCATATGGAGAAACAAAAGACCCAGAATAGCCAAAACAATTCTCAGCAATAAGAATCATGCAGGAGACATCACAATTCCTGACTTCAAATTATACTACAGAGCTATAGTAATAAAACGAGCATGGTATTAGCACAAAAACAGACATAATAGACCAAGGGAACAGAATAGAAGATACAGACACAAATCCACACACTCATAGCCAGTTGAGTTTCAACAAAGGTGCCAAACACATATGTTGGAGAAAAGACAGCCTTTTCAACAAATGGTGTTGGGAAAACTGCTTATCCAGTTGTAGAAAAATGGAACTAAATTCATACCTCTTACCCTGCACAAAAGTCAACTCGAGATAAATCAAAGACTTGGAAATTAGACCATAGACTTTGAAGTTACTAGAGGAGGGCATAGGTCCAACACTCTAACATATAGGCACAGATAGAAACTTCCTCAATAAGACACCCAAAGTTCAAGAATTAAAACAAAAATTAATAAATAGGATAGCATTAAACTAAAAAAGTTTCTGCTCATCAAAAGAAATCATCAAGAGTCTAAAGAGAAAGCCTACTGAACGGGAGAACATTTTTGCTAGCTATTGTTCTGATAGAGAACTAATATCTACAATATACAAAGAACTTAAAAGGCTTAACACTACAAAAACCAAACAACTCAATCAAGAAATGGGCAATTGAACTAAATAGACTCTTCACAAAAGAAGAGATACAAATGGCCAATAAATACATGAAAAATGTTCAACATCATTAGCAATCAGAGAGATGCAAATCAGAACTACACTGAGATTCCATCAGAATGGCAATCATCAGGAAGTCAAATAACAATAAATGTTGGCAAGGATGTGGGGAAACAGGAACTCTTCTCCATTGTTGGTGGGATTGCAAACTAGTTTAGCTGCTATGGAGATCAGTGTGGAGATTCCTCAGAAAGCTTGGAATGGATCCACCATATGATTCTGTTATACCACTCCTGGGTATTTTTCCAAAGGGACTGAAATCAGAGAACTACATTAATATATGCATACCCATGTTCATAGCAGCACAATTCACAATAGCCAAATTATGGATCTAACCTAGATGTCTATCAATAGATGAATGGATTACAAAATTATGGGATATACACACAAAAGTATATCAAAGTTAATTTACTGATTTAATTTGTGTGCTTAGAAATTAATATTGGATTTTTGCCTTACTGTTATATACATAAAAATGGCTAAAAATAGCATATTCTCTCACATCTCTTCCAATATTGGATGGGATGCCAGATATTTCATTCTTGAAATTTTCTTAGAAAACTACAAGCTATCATGAACGCAAATACGTTTAAGCTAGTTAACCTCATCAGTCAATTTTTATGGAACAAAATTGTTAGTTTTCTTTAGAGTCTGTGTGTGGCAGGAGGGTCAGTATGTGGATTCTCATCCCACCCTAAGTGGAATGCTGGCAGGGAGCTCATGTAACCCATCATTACTTCCAAGGCCCAGCAGGGGTGACACAGCTTCCACTAGAAATGAATGCCAAGACTGACCTCTCTCAATTTCCCCTCCCTGGAGGACCCAAGTCCTTCTCATTAACCAAAACTTTGTGAAAAATGATCTTTCCTGCTATTTGCATGTTTTAGAGTATTCATCAATATCCTGTACAGTGACGACTTTCTAATGCAGTTGTGACAGAGCTTGAAAAATGCCAGTTTTATCAATCAATATGTAGTAGAATTTTAAAGCTATGCGTTCCCATGCTATTTTCTTTCCTTTGTTCTCTTTTTTTTTTTTGCGGTACCGGGGATTGAACCCAGGGGCATTCTATCTCCGGACTACGCCCCGGGCCCTATTTTTTATACTTTATTTTGAAATCGGGTCTCAGGAAGTTGCGGAGGGCCTCACTAAGGAGAGAGAAAGAGAGAGAGAGAGAGAGAGAGAGAGAGAGAGAGAGAGACAGGGAGAGAGCGAGAGAGCTGAGGCTGGCCGCGAACCCAGATCCTCTGGTCTCCGCCTCCC
>PVJS01040374.1:0-10860 GCA_004027185.1 Glis glis
TCTTTCTTTCTTTCTTTCTTTTTTTTTTTGCGGTACCGGGGATTGAACCCAGGGGCGTTCTACCTCTGTGCTACACCCCTGGTCCTATTTTTTTATACTTTATTTTGAAACCGGGTATCACGAAGTTGCGGAGGGCCTCACTAGGGAGAGAGAGAGAGAGCGAGAGCTGAGGCTGGCCACAAACCCAGATCCTCCGGTCTCTGCCTCCCAAAGTACTGGGATTACAAGCGTGCGCCACCACGCCCGGCCATCTTTCTTTACTGAATAATTCCTACACTTATTTTAACACTTGTAATGTTGACCTTTTACCCTACTCCCTTTTTAGCATTGCTTTCATGTAATAATGAGCATCAGTGAGAATAGATGAGACAGCATGGATTTGCATGCATTTCATGCCTGTCCAGTCTTTGGGAAATATAACTGCATTGCAAGACCTAAGTTTGTTAGCATAAATGCTTAGTATAACTCCTTATAACTGTAATCTAAGATTCCTTTATGGGTTATCTTTCTTCATGGTATTGACATTTTCCAGACTCTCCTCAAAACTTCTAAGATGAAGCTATCTAATATTGTTCTGCTCTTTCTTAGGGTTGACTTCATTACTGTGTTGGCTTTTCCTAATAAAACATCATAATCAAGATAAAAGGTCCTATTACCTAGGCAATTTAGAATGGCACATTCATGGTTTCATTTCAACTTTACATATTATTTCATTTAGTCAAATTATAAACTTGGTCTCTACTCATCTCACTTTCATGATTTCAAGAATATAAGCATTTTAAATTTATTCTTATTTAAGAATATAAGCATTATTACATTTATAAGCATTTTACATTTATCGTTGAATGCTATAAAAAGCATTTTTACATTTAATATTTATAAAATCTTAAGTTTTATATCTCTACACTGTTTTATATTTATGTGTTCCCTGGATTTAACACATTTTCTCTTTTTTTTGGTGGTACTGGGGATTAAATGCAGGGGCATTTTACCTCCGAGCTACATCCCCAGCCCTATTTTATTTTTATTTTGAAACAAGGTCTTGCTAGGCTGATGAGAGTCTCATCAGCTGAGGATATCCTCGAACCTGTGATTCTCCTGTCTCAGCCTTCCAAGTACTAGGATAACACGCGTGCACCACCATGCTGGCTTATTATTGAAACAGGATCTTACTAAGTTGCCGAGGGTCTCCCTAAGTTGCTGAGACTATCCTTGAAACTGTGATCTTCCTGTCTCAGCCTCCCAAGTATTGGGATTACAGGTGTGAGCCACCACACCTGGCAACATCTTTTATGTTTTGAAAGGCATATAAATCCTTTTCTCTTTCCCATATAGAGGCTCTCATAGTCTAGCTATGGCAACCTATATATTTATATGTATATATATATGTATATACAGTATACATATATACACATATATACAGCATACAGTACATATACAGTATACATATATACACGCACATATACAGTATACAGTATATACAGTATACATATATACACGCATATATACAGTATACAGTATATACAGTATACATATATACACGCATATATACAGTGTACAGCATATATGTATACATACAGCATACGTATATATACATGTGTATATATATATATACACACATATGTATGTATATATATATATATATATATATAGTAATGGAAGAATGTCATTGTTCCTTATGTGCCTACCTGGTGACTCAAAACTAGTAAGCTCCTCTTTATTTCCAAGGTTTTTTTCTTTTTTAAATCAATTCTTTTTTAGACTGGGTCTTGCTATGTTGCCAAGGCTGGCCTTGAACTGGCAATCCTCCTGCCTCAGCCTCCCTAGTAGCTAGGACTATGGGTTCATACCACTGTCTCTTGCTCCAACTTTGTTTTCTCCTAAGATTTAAGAAGTATCTAAGGTCTTTGGGAAGTTGACTTGTTCTTGGAGATATCACTGAATACCAAAGGATTCTACCTGTGACAAATTTCAGTATGTCACGTTTATTGAATAAATGACACTCATTAAGTCAGCAAGTATTTATTAAGCATTACTGTGTACCCAGTACTCTTGCAGGTACCAGAGATACTGTGGTAAGACGTGTAATCCCTTTTCTTAAACAGCTTTGTGGGGATAAAAAATAACAGATAAAAATATATGAAATATTTACAGGTAGTGTAAAGGCTATAAGAAAAATTAAAGGAGATTAAAGAGAGGGAAATGATGGAAATGGTGCTATTTTTAATAGATTGGCGGGGAAAGCCCTCTCTAAAAAGGTGACATGATGAATGGAAACCTGAATAAAGCAAGGGAAAGAGCTCTGAAAATGATGGGAATGTGTTCTGCTGGAGATGAATTAGGAGGTCAGTGTGGCTCCAGTAAAGAGGCGAAGGAGCAAAATGATAGGAATGAGGTAGAAGAGTTATGTAGAGCTTTACATACTATGATGAAAGATTTTGGATTTCATTTTAAGTGTGATGGGATACTATTGCAAGGATGAGAGCAAAGGAGAGCTATAATCTGATTTATGTTTTAAAGTATCACTCTGGCTGTTGAATAGATGGTGAGTAGATAGTGGCAGGCAAGTGGGAGTAAGCAAGGAAACTAATAATAGCAAACACACAATTATCTGGTGATCTGAAATATATGTAATACTAGTTCAGTGAACTTTTAATTTTAATACAAGCCATTAAGTTTTATCCTAGCATAGAGAAAGAAGTTCTGGTGTGTATATGACAGCTTTCAGTTCAGATCTTTCTGAGGTAAATAATTTCTTGAAGGTCACTGAGAACATAAATTCTAGCTCCTTCAGATTTTTAAATTTTTTTGTACTGGGGATTGAACCCAGAGACAGTTGATATCACCTGACTTACATTTTTTGTCAGTCTTTTGGTGTAAAATGGTATCCTATGGTGATTTGAATGTACATTTCCTTGATTAAAAATAAGGCTGAACATCTTTTTGTGTTAGGAGCTTGTGCCTTTTCTTCTGTGAAATTCTAATTTACTTTTGTTTCCCATATTTCCCATATCAACTAGTTGTCTTTTCCTTTTTATCCATGGGAAGTGTGTGTGTGTGTGTGTGTGTGTGTGTGTGTGTGTGTGTGACTGAGGATTGAATCCAGGAGCATTCTGCCCCCAAGCTACACCCTCAGCCCTTTTTATTTTTTATTTATTTATTTATTTTGCGGTACTGGGGATTGAACTCAGCGGCATTCTACCTTCGAGCTATGCCCCCAGCCCTATTTTTTTTATTCTTTATTTTGAAACAGGGTCTCACTAAGTTGCGGAGGGCCTCAGTAAGTAGCTGAGGCTGGCCGCGAACCTGTGATCCTCCTGTCTCAACCTCCCAAGTACTGGGATTACAAGCGTGTGCCACCACGCCCAGCTTATTTTTTGTTTTTGAAGCAGGGTCTTACTAGGTTGCTGAGAGTCTCACTATGTTGCTGAGGCTGTCCTTGAGCCTGCAATCCTTGTCTCAGCCTCCCACATACTGGGATTACAGGCATTGCCACCACACCTGGCTCATGGGAATTCTTTTTATATTCTAGACACTAATATTTTCTCAACTAAATGTATTGCAAATATTTTCTTTGGAAGTGAGTGCAAAGTAGTAGTATGGAGTTATTCCTAGGTTTCTGTTTGGGCAAATTGAGTGGATGATGGTGCAGCTAAACCAAGGACATTAGAATAGAGGGGAAGAAAAAGATCTTGGAAAGAAGGGGATTAGGGATTAATTTAAGATATTTTGGAATTTGAAGTTCCTATGGAATATTCAGGTGGAGATATCTCATAGAAACTTGGCTATAGGGTCTGAATGAAGCTCAGGCCACATTCCTTCATGCCACATCAGTTACATAGAATCTTATATGATGGAGTCTTTCAGGAGACTAAAGTTGAAAGGAGTATGGTAATTCTCCAACTCATTTGTCCTGTACCCATCCCAGCTTTTCAAGGCTATGAATTTTTAATCTAAGCTTCTTATGAAATAAATATCAAATGACCCACAAGACACTTCATCTTAGTTATAATTACTTTATTACCATTTCGGTCTCTCAGCAATTAGATCATATTTCTTAATATTTCCAGGTCTGCACATCATTTTAATTTTTCTTCCAAATATCTTTATTAACATTCAAGAAAATATAAAACTGCTCTAGGAACAACATGAAAACACTTAAATGTATGCATTTAAGCCACTGTGATCAGTGAAGAATAAAGACATTTCCCAGTGTATATAATTAATATAAACAGGTAAATTCAGACCAAGAAGATTCCTCTTTCTCAAAAGCATTTTTAGTGCCTGAGTTACTCTGGGGATTCCATACATTATTTTTATTTTGAAAACCAGCACATTTGCCTTATATAACATATAAAACATATACCTAGATTAAAAATTTCCTCAATTATTCATTGATATGTAGTACTTAATTATACAAGTTATTTCATATACACTGAAAATAATATAAAACATATCTAAGAATTCTACTTTGTACAATCTTTCTTTAAATAATAATATTTACACATACATTTCCAGACATATCTAGCTTCCTATGGGTATTTGGAGTTATAGATATGTAAACACTAAAATAATATGGATCTCTTGGGAGGACGGCAACAGAAGCCCGTCAAGTAAAGATTATTCTCAAAAAAGAAGATTATATTGTTTTCTTTGCATACTGTTTAATTATTTGAAATTTGAATAATTCTAAATCCAGAAGTGAAAAAGATACAGTAACCCTTAAAAGATAGGAAAGATCAGGAAAGTGTCAGCAACACTGCTAGGATTTGACGATTTGCTAAAAATATAGCACCTCAGCATAGCTTACAGTATAGTGCCAGGGCAGAGTTATTACCAGTTATTCGAGTTATTACTAGCTATTATTAGAGCTATTACTAGCTCAGAATGATGAACCATCCACCTTCCCTCAGGAGGAGTAGCAGCTAATTTGGTGACTGTGATTGGTCATCGTTTAGGAGAACTGCAAACCAGGGAAAATAAGGGCTTGATATGGACTCTCAGTGGGGAAGTAATAGGAGAGGCAGCCTCTTTCTGGTCCATCCTTATCAGCACTGCAGTGATTTTGCTTCTCTCTGGTTTTATGGAGATGTTTTAAGCCTGTAAGAAGAGAAAAGGGGTAAGGAAGTGTGTATACACTGGCTTCAGTCCAGGTTCTCTTATATACTGAGTTCATAGATAACCCAAAGATCTTCTGGTAGAAGGTTTGGTGAGTTTTCTGCTGCTAGTCTTCATGGATTATAGGGCCTGCTTTTTTTTTTTAGGCCAGAAAAGGCTTGGGGGGAAAGGCTTGGCAGTTTTGCTTGGATAGTTATTATACTGCCTTAAGGTTGAGGTGATCTACTAACACTTTTAGACAGGTAATCAGGTTAACTTTAGACACTACACAAGATGGCACCTCAGTGTATGAGCAAATTCAGGTAGAAAAGGGTATGGCAGTAACATACTTTTAAGCCAAGGGCCCTATATATAGCAAAGCCCAGTCTAAATATTTCTAACTTCCCAAGATTTCCATTTCCTAAAGAGTTCTTCTGCAAGCAATAGCAAACCTACCTTTCTTTGCCAACTGCTTTCATTAAATTCTTGATGATCTTAGATTCTGGATTTAGGCATGTCTTCTCTCCGTTCTTTTTCATTGTGGCACTGTAGAAGTAAATAGTAAAATATTTAAAACAATGTTGGGCCAACAAAACAGATGGAATACACAGTTTCAAAGTCAGACATTTAAATTTTACTCTGGATATTTTTCTTTGCTATACATTAGAGTCATCATATCCCTTTACTGATCTTTTGTGATTATCATCACATATTTAATATACTATTATAACTAGAGAGGTGACCATCAGATGGGATTTTACTCACATGATCTCAACACGTGCACAAAACTGACTTGCAGGAATAATTTCAAGTTTTTCTAAGGACTTCAGATTAACGGTTTGATTACTAATCTTGATGCAGGTGCAGCGTACAGTTCTGGAGAGAGGCATTCCTGCAGGAAAAGAGACAGGTATAGCAGGGAAGGTTAGCGTTTCATTTTAGGCATTTAATGTGGATTGGATAGTATTTAGCAAAACCATATGCCCGTATTATCACATAGACACTTAATCTGTGTAGGAATGTATCCCATTGCAACACAGATCTGGGTGAATAAATAGTTGACTATCTGGAAAAAGGGAATTGCAGTTTGATGATTATAAAATCAACCTTGGTCACAGGTTCATTTGGTTAATTGATTTCAATCATGCCTATAAACTCTGACCAGAGTAAATTTCTGCTTATTTCCCTCTCCTTTGTATGCACACAGTGAAACTTGCAAATATACTATTTCTGTGTTTTTAAAATTTATACCCAGTCCTCATTTCTGATTCTCTAAGTTAAATATCCCTTGATGTTCCTTACCTTGAGTCCCACTCAGAGTCAGAAAGATGAGGCAGAAAATAAGAACAGCACTTTGGTTCATGATGCTGAGACTGGATTTTCCTCGATAGTAGGCTTAGAATGTGTCTAAGCTATTGAGGAGCGTCTCACAACTGTGGCACTGGGATGTAGTATTTGTATGCAGAGGCACTTTCCCTCCCTAACTCTGATTGGATCACATTATAGTTGACTCAGCAAAACCTGCTCGCTCTTTCTTGGGGAAGTCCCAAGTTGCAAAATTGAAGTGATTGTTCGTATTTATTGTGGAATTTCCCTCTGCCCCTTCTTTTCAATGAGAGTTAGGAGTTAGGTTTCACTTTCCAAAACATGAACTGTTTCTTGAAAAACAGAACTTTATTACATGCAGAAATAGTTTTTTAAATGAAAGTTTAAATTCTCATCTTTTGCTTCTTGTAAAATACCAAGTTAATGTTTAAGTCAGTGTCCTCAGTACAATTTTTAAACGAATATGCCTTAATATTGTATTTTGCATCTATCTTAATTTGCAGTAAAAAGGCATGAATAGGAATATTTTAGTTTCAGAGGTGGTATAACGTACCATTTCCCCACACAATAAGCCTATGAAGAAGGTAGTGGAGTTATTTTCATTGCATATATGGAAGAAGAATTTTAGATTATGAGACTGACGCACTGCCTACTGCGCTAGGAGGGCCACTAGAAGAAGAATTTTAGAGGATCGATGACTATATTAGGTTGCACAAAGGTTGACATCCATTTATTTGAATTATGATGCATTTTTGTATATATTTACTAGGTACAGAGGATTGAACCCAGGGGCATTCTAACTCTGAGCTACATCCCCAACCTTTTTTATTTTGAAACAGGGTCTCGTTAAGTTGCTGAAGCTAGACTTGAACCTGCAGTCCTCCTGTCTCAGCCTCCCAAGTACTGGGATTACAGGCATGTACCACCACACCTGGCTTATGATACATTTTCTTTGTTTTAAATTTCTGTGATTACTTTGAGTCTATTTTTAATAGCCTCTTTATTCTCAGTAATAGCAAATTTTCATCTTTTGTAGGTAAATCTAATTTTTGGTAACAGCAAATTGTACCGAGGGTTAAGACAGGTAATTTAGCTGAGTAATATCCCTTGATCAAGTACAATAGTGTAATATTGTTGGTCTTCCTAGATCAGGAAAAAAATATGGTACAAGTTTCAAAGAATTGCATAAATGATTTGGCCATTCATAACATCATTAAAATAAGTGAATGCAATGGGCGTGGTACATACCTGTAATCCCAGTACTTGGGAGACTGAGGCAGGAGGACTGCAGGTATGAGGTCAGCCTCAGCAACTTAGTGAGGCCCTGTTTCAAATAAAAAATAAAATAGGGCTGGGGATGTGGCTTGGAGGTAGAATGCCCCTGTGTTCCATCCCCAGTACCCCACCCCCCACTGCACACGAATAGCCTCCAACATAACTATCTGGAGAGAAACACAACTCATTTGGATATCTCATTTCAGGTGTGTTGTTTAAAACAAGTTTCTTGTCTTACAGTCAGTTCCTGAGTGAAAATGTGATCAGATGATATTTAGAATGGTGTGTGGAAAGGATTCATAACTATAATAGAGTTATTGCAAAAAACCAAAGATACTTTTTGAGGAAATAAACTTAAAAGGGAGTAGGAGCAGTAACAGACCTTGGGAGAACAGCTTGAGACTAGAGGGAAATGAGTTGATTTAATGCAGGGTTCAGCTCCAGGAGACAGTTAAATGCAAAGCAAAGAAAAAACACGTCGGCCTTTGAGCTGGTAACAATGATAACTGAAATTAGCATAGTTTCAGTGGGATGATAAATAGGGGCAAAATTTGGTTTCTTAGCATTTAGTAGTAAAAAGCATATGATAACCCATAGAGTGGAACATGTGGTGGACCTGATAGTTTAAATTTAATAGTATCCAAAGGATATAGTAGTTGTATTCTTGGCAAGTAAGTGAGTGGCAACAGGGGATCTAAGACAAAATACAATTCCAAATGCAGGCATCACTCCACAATGTGATAGTGAGGCAGTTGATATGTGAAACCTAGGTAAATATATGAGAGGTCTTTCATAGTCAGGTAGGCTGCAGCAATGTAGGAATAGGCCAAGGAATCACAGTGATTCCATCCTAGGACCAGGCTAGTGTTCCTGGAAGATATGGGCCCAAAACTTGGCAGCAGAGGCCAGGAACAAAGCCCATATGTACAAATAGTGCACACATAAGACTTGGAACCTAAAATGCAAAAGCTGCATTACAGAACAGGGTGCTATTTGGGGCAGATGGAAATGCTGGAGTGCTAAATACTAGGTTAATCTATCCCAGCGACAGAAACAGAACTCAGCTTTTAGGTGGTTAAGCTAGTGGACTTAGCTGTGAGATACTGGAAAGACAGGAAGGAAAATGAGTCAGGTGCTGACAGAACCCACAAGCCCTTCATCTAGCTGAAAGGCTTTGCTTCTGATGAGAGAAGGCATCTGAGACGTAGTGACATGGAAAGGTCTTCCCATATCTGTTTGTGCAGAGTAAAAATTGGACTGTGAATAAGCAGGTCAAAATATTTTGGAGATGTCTCTCACATCACAAGTGGAAGAGATTCTGAACAGTTTAGCATTGAACAATCAAAAAGAGGCGCTGCAGTGGTTTTACTTTTGCTAGTATTTAAGTTCTCAGCCAAGATGCTGTCTATATAGCAAAGTAAAAACGAGATTTGAAGCAGATACTTGATAAGAGGACTGAAAATCTTAAAGAAGAAAATACTTATTCATTTAATTTATTTTAAATATTACATAGCATTAACTGAATCAGGCATTATTTGAAGTGCTTTATGAATATTGACTCATTTAATGCTTTTAAGTAGCTGTGGCTCCATAATCCTGTGTTCTCAACCACTTTGTTATTCAGCTTCTCCATGTTGTTCTTAATTTGGATTTATGATTTCCATTGCATCTGTTTAATTGGCTGAAGTCATCTTTGAGATTATTATCGTACTTCAAGAATTAAACATTTAACATACAGTGAAGAAAAGACAATCTCTTAAGCTGGGTGTGGTGGCGCACCCTTGTAATCCCGGTACTTGGGAGGCCGAGATAGGAGGATTGCAGGTTCGACAATAGCCTCAGCAAAAATAGACTTTCATCAACCAAGCGAGACTCTGTTTCAAAATAAAAATAAAATAGGGCTGGGGAGGTAGCTTGGAGGTAGAATGCCCCTGGTTCAATCCCTAGTGCCACACACACAAAAAAAGACAGTCTCTTAAATAAATGCTGCTGACAAAATTGGATATGTATATGCAAAAGAATGAAACTAGATCTTTCTCTCACTGTAAACAAAAGTCAGCCCCAAATAGATCAAATATTTAAATCTTTTTTTTGTGTGGCGATTGAACCCAGTGGCATTCTACCTCCAAGCTACACCCCCAGCCCTATTTTTTATTCTTTATTTTGAAACAGGGTCTCACTAAGTTGCGGAGGGCCTCACTAAGTAGCTGAGGCTGGCCACGAACCCAGATCCTCTGGTCTCAGCCTCCCAAGTACTGGGATTACAAGTGTGCACCACCATGCCCGGTGCAAAGATTTAAATCTTAACCTGAAACTATTAAATTACTACAAGAAAACACAGGAGAAACACTTGAAGACACTGGTTTAGGCAACGATTTTTTGGATAGGACTCCAAAGCACAAACAACAAAAATAAAAATACACAAATGGGATTACGTTGAACTAAATAGCTCTGTACAGCAAACAATCAATAGAATTAAGAGACAACCTATAGAATGGAAGGAAATTTTACAAGTGGCACATTCTACAAGGGATTGATATCCAAAATATATAAGGAATTCAAAAAGCTGAACACTTGCCAGGTATGGAGGTGTATGCCTGTAATCCCAGTTGATCTGGGAGGCTGAAGCAGGATTACCAAGTTTGAGGCCAGCCTCAATAGTTTAGTGAGAACCTATCTCACAAAAAATAAAAAAATAAAAAGGACTCAGTGGTAGAGTGCCCCTGGGTTCAATCCCAAGTACTTAGGGAGGGGGGGTATTAAATAGACATTCTTAAAAGAAGGCATACAAATGGCCACTAAATACATGAAAAAATGCTCAATTTCACTAATCATCAGAGAAATGCAAATCAAAACCATGATGAAATACCATATCACCCCAGTTAGAATGGCTATCATCAAAAACAGAAGAAAAAAAAATGCTGGCGAGGATGTGGAGAAAAGGGAACTCATACACTGTTTCTGGGAGTGTGAATTAGTCCAGCCATTCTGGAAAACTGTATGAAGATTTCTCAAAATACCAAAAATAGAACTACCATATGATTCAGCAGTTCCACTGCTGGGTGTATAAATCCGAAGATGAAATCATTATATCAAAAAGATACTCGCAAGCCAGGCATGGTGGCACATGCTTGTAATCCTAGTATTTGGGCTGAGACAGGA
>PVJS01040375.1:0-18469 GCA_004027185.1 Glis glis
GAGAGAGAGAGAGAGAGAAGCAGAGAAAAAAATGGTAAGTAGTATTTTCAACTTGAGAATATTAAGTAGAATGAGTTCAGGGATAATGAGTACTAGATAGAGATTTATAAAATTTAGAATGTAAAACATCACTAACAATACTTTAAAGTAATGTAACTGATTGAAGTGGGAGGTAATTTGTGGGGTACCAGGGCCCTATACTGGGGGGTGAGGAGATAGTTTCTGTTATATATTTATATTCAGTCCTTATAGAAGCCACAAAATAATCATATCAGTGATTCAGTTTCCCTACTTGAATACTAGGTGGTTGATAAGACTCTGGATAAACAGAAAGTAATTTAAACTAATTGGCAAATAATTAGGTGAGATTGGGTATAATTTGATGTTTGAAAACTTTGTATATATACGCACATATAGGAGGCATGATAGACTAATATACTGCAAAGTGGGATATTTGATATTTTATAGGGGAAATAGAGATAATTAAAGTGTTTGTCAATACATACAGCAAATAAGAAGCAGATTGAAAGGACAAAATGAACTTCCTCTAAATTTGCTGTATTCTTAACTTCTTTGCCTTCACTTCATATTTATGAGAGGAATAACTATTAAGGAGCTCTTAGTAGAAAATATTCTTTTTGTTGGAATGATCCAAGAGGATCTGAACAGCGTTCTCAAGAAATAAATCCCAGCCAGTGTGACCTATAGTAGAATATGGATCGAATCAGTTCAGAGATGACAGGGTAGCTCGTTCCCAATTCCATGATTCTCTCTAATCTCCAGATCCCTGCATTTTCTATTTATACAGCTCTGTATCATAATTTCTGAGAGGATATTTATAAGAGGCATATAGATTATTCTTTGATATAGTGATTATAGAAAGAAAATATAATATTTGGCTTTCCATTTCTTTTATGTTTTACTTGTCTTTTAATGAAATGAAGATACACCATTATGGAAAATGTCAATATCATGATGGTGAGTAAATTTTAATGTTATCATGGTTGGTAAATTCTAATGTTGTAATTTCAAATATTTACAATTTTCTGTATTATAGGTTTAAGTATATCTATTCATTTACTCAATAATTTATTTATTAATTTAACAGACACTTAAGTGTAACCAGGAGGAAGGATACTCCAGTCTGTATAGAGGATAAAACAGTTTCATAAATAAATACCAAATGTTGAGATAATAGTTATTGGGGGAGCCAAAATCAAACCTCTTTTTTTTAAGAATAGGGAAAGCTTCCAAAAAGATGTAGGATTTAAGCTGAGATCTTAAATGTTCTCAGCATCACACACCCACACAAATACACACAAGTGTGAGGTGATGGATATGTTATTTAGCTAAATTATGATAATAATTTTATAATGTAAATCTGCAACAGATAGTACATTGTACATCCTAGATATATACATTTTTTACAATTATGCCTCCGTAGAGTTGGAAAATGTAAAAGAAAAAAAAGTATAAGATTTACTGCATTGTGGGGTAATGTTGAGGTGGATGAGGTGCTGATCATGTTGAGAAAATTATGCAGGAGAAAGCACCAGGAAGTTTCCAGCTAGGGGACGCTAAGTTGAAGGAATTTAACATTTCACATTTTGATACATGATACATTCTCTAGAAAGACTGTCAACTTATATCCCCACTGATAGTGCACAAGCAAGTTCACAGTCCCACGTATTTTCTAGGGCTAGAAACCTTAAGATTTATTAACTAAGTACTAGTTGAGAGACTGTGTTCTTCACTATAGAGATTGTGGTCTACACAGGTTAACACAGCTAAGAAACATCCTTTTTCTCAGACACTTACGATCTAGTTAAAGCCAGACCTAGGAATCAGAGAACAATATTGACTTGTGTCAATGAGAGGTGCAGTTGTGCCATGCATACAAAAAGTGCTGAGGTGTCTAAGTGGTGAGGGCAGTTAATGAAGGTTACTAAAGCCCCAGAGCAAATATCCACTCACTTGTCCAAAAAGTAAGGGGAGGGTGAACAGATGTCATTTCTGCATTTCTGAGATAAATTTCATCTTTTTTAAAATATACTTTTATTGGTGCATTGTATTTTTCACGTCATAATATAGTTCAGAGTGACGGTGACACACATGCACACAGCACTTGGTGAGCTTTTCCCCAGCTCCCTCCCTACTCCTTCCCCCTCACTACACATGGTATTGAGATTGTCATTGATAATTTCACATATGTACGTAACGTCAGTGGAAGTGTTTTCTTCTTTAATTCTCCCTCTCCCTCAGCACCACCCTCCCCTAGACCTTCTCGCTGATTCCACTGAGGTTTCTCCTCCTTATCTAAAGTCCCTCTTGTATCCCAATTATTCCCTAGTTTCTGCATATGAGAAAAAAAAAGACCTTTCACTTTCTGTGACTGGCTAATCTCACTTAACATAATGTTCTCCAGGTCCATCCCTTTTCCCGCAAATGGCATAATTTTGTTTTTGTTTATTGCTGAGTAGAATTCCATTGTGTGAATATCCTATAATTTTGTAATCCATTCATCTGTTGGTGGACACCTAGGTTGGTTCCATAATTTGGCTATTGTGGATTGTGCTGCTCTAAACATGGATATGCATGTATCGCTATAATATTCTGTTTTCATTCCTTTTAGAAAGATACCCAGGAGTGGTATAGCTGGATTGTAAGGTGGATCCATTTCTAGTTTTCTGAGGAATCTCCACACTGATCTCCAGTTGTGTTAATGATCAGTATTAAGCCAAAAATTTTGAAAGGAGTTCCATGCCTGGAAATTGTGATCTGTGCCAATCTTTTCCCCAGATATTTCTACCCAAATTTATTGTCAATGGACATGATTAGAATTTAAGCACTAACTCATTCATTAAATAATATTAAAGACAACTTATAGACCTCTATTCATTCATTTTCATAATCTAAAGCAAACATAAATCCCAAGCATTAGTATTTGCAAGCCTAAATAGTGGATGACATTTAATTACTCCAGGGAATAAAAGACTATTTAAATGAAACAGCAGGCCTCGTTTTTCTAGTAAGTATGGGTGCTTTGTGTATATTTTCTGATGATGAGAAATTACATATAACAAATCCAAACGCTCGCATTTCTGCACTTGTCCTTGACTCTGAAGGGAAGTGTGTAGTCATCCTGTCTTCCCAGGAAGGTTTCTATATTGCAGTGGGAACCAGTCTTTATCCTACTGGAGTCTGTAATCTTTATTTAATACCATTTTGGAGAAATGCCCACAAAGAGAAATGATACAAATGAAAGATAGATGAAACATCAGGCATAATTCTACATCTTATTTATAATCCCATTCTGGCCTTGTCTTCTACACTTCAAATTCTATCTTAACAGTAAACAGAACAAAACCAATATAGTTCTTAAAAAGAAGCTTGAATAACTCATTTACTGTTTTTAAAGTATATCTCATCTACTCTTTTTGAAGATAACTTTGATATAAAAATATTTGTGGCATTCCTGAAGGGTATAGAATGCCCACATTGTTAAATTTCTATAGGATTAATCTGTTCTCCAAGTCTAATGGGCAAATTATCATTATACTAAATATTGAACAATCATAATGACCACTATTTATAAAGTGTTTGCTCACTTACAGGTGTTTTATACTACTGGCTCTCACCTTCACGATAATACAGAAAAGTAAGCCTTCTTATCTCTATCATACAGACAAGCAAACTAAGGATTCAAAGATCAGGTGGTTTGTCAGTGTGGAAGGCCAAATAAATGGGACAGTTATGATTATAGGGAAGGTCTCCCTGACTCCAGAGCACAAACTTCTTGTAATTACAACTGTACCCTAAAAAAATGGAATTAGAAAAAAATAAAAACAGAACTTCCATAAACAGTACATCTAGTCTTCTTTTATTTAATACTTGTATTAAAAGGGATAATAAGAAAAAAATCATATCACTGAAGAGGATTTTTTCCTGTGTTCAATCTGCAAGGAAGGGATACAGAAATAAATGCAAATCTTCAACTCCTGTTTTTTATTCATAGTTTTACTTATATAAATAAATGAATAGTATAGTAGACATCAAGAAAATAAATTTTAATTCTCTTAATTCCTGGAGGAAGTACACTGGATCTGCTGTTGAAAGGTGACTTAAGAAATATCAGTTATAAGTCAACATCAGCTATGGTTAAAAACACCTTATTCTTTGAATGCTTAGAAAATAGAAATTAATGGTGAATGTGTGTGTGTGTGTGTGTGTGTGTGTGTGTGTATATGTGTGTGTGTGTGTAAACTGACTCTGACTGTGATTTCTACCTTCAATGATTTGATCCTCTAATTGGAAATTCAAGTGATAGGAAATCCATTCTCTATCTAATATCTTACATTTATAATCTGTTAGAAAATAGATTTAGTGCATATATACATTTATGATTTACACTGAATAAAACTCTTTGGGAATTAGAATAAAGACAAGATCTTACTGTACAAAGCCACAGACATCAAAATGTCCAAGTTTGTGTAGTTTGATTAAAAGTACAAAAGCTTTAGAATCAGTTAAATCCAGATTTGAATCACTAGTTTCTGTATTTTATAACATTGGTTACCTAAGCTAAAGTTATTTTACTTCTTTGAGGCTCTATCTTTGAACACTGAAAATAGAAGATAATACTTTTTCACATGTTGTAGATTAATTTGTTAATAGAATTTCCCACAGTGGTGGATATATTGTAGGCATTCAGAAAATAAAAATTATGTTTTTACTTAAAAGGCTTAGGAGTTAACATTTTGAAACTAGTATTAATAGAGTAAAATATAGAAGTTTGTTAAATAAATAGATTTATTAGCAAAGCTACTTTGATATTTTTCAGGGTGTAATTTGTGTTGCTTAATTTGGATAAGCTGATATTCACTTAATTTAAACTGAAACCCTTATATTTCAGGTCATAAAGGAGGGGTGTCTCAGCATTAATTATAATTGGAAATTGACTTCAATCTGAGCAGCCCAATCCAAATTAGACATAAAATCTTAACATATCACTATCTCTTAAAATTGAAGTCATATGTGTTTTCTTTTTTAATACATTAAATATTTTACAGATTAATATTTTTATATTTGTTAAAAACAACTTCCTTATCCATAAAACTATTGATATATCAACTGATTTTCACTGATTTGGGCTAAAGCGGACTCAAGAATTAGTCTATTTTTTTACCTTTTCTACTTATTTATTTTATTAATAGATGCAGAAAGTACTAATATTTTGTCTTGATTAATACAAATGAATGAATTCTGAGTTGCTAGCATTCTAGACTCTAAAATAAGAAATACAAAATGCATATTGATGGGTTCTAATAAAGTTTTCTTAATAAGTGCAGCCAACAATGAAAATGAATATGAAATCTATGGAACATGAATATCATGAGAGATGCACAAAATACTCACCACATTCTCAAAAAATCCATTTCACACAACTATTGCCATCAAGATGACCAAGGTTTTCATGTTTGCATTTTATTTCCTCCATTGACCCATGTTTTCTGTAGGAGAAGATAATTCTGACATCTATTCTCAGTATTCCTTCTGAAATTTATGATCACATTATCTCAGTATAAAATAATCAGATACATTAAAAATCAATTTGTCAATTCTGTCTCCAGCCATTCAAGATAAGTTAGATAAGTTTTGATTTTACATATCAGTAGAAGAGACAGATTCAAAGGTGTACAAATAAGACCCCAGGATTTAAAAGACATGCAGATGGAAAATTTTCTTTAAAACTTTGTGATAATTTATTAGTGAAAGAATCATCAAAAATGATTTGATAATTACATTTTCATTTATAACTGCAAGTCCTCTGAGTAAGGATTTTCATACTATTTAAGGGTCTACATCTTATTTTTAAGAAATAAAGTAACAATTTTCTTTTTTTTTAGTTTTGCTAAAATTAACTTCTCTACACCTGGGAAACTGATGAATCTGAGGAATCATTTTGGAGTTGAATGTTCTGGGTCACAAACAGCCTCTGCATTCCTGGATTCCTGGGCCAGGATGTTGGTGAGTAAAGGCTCAGCATTAGCATCCTAGTATATCTTCAGAATGGAACAAAGTCAGGAAGCAGAAGACAGGATGATGAAGAGCTGCAAGAGCCAGAAGATAAACATGTTTGGTACACAGTGGGTGCCTAATAAATGTTTACTGAATGAATAAGTATGAAAGTTTGCTAACAGTTGTGATCAACTCAAGTCAAATGAAAAGTAAGGGAAGAAATTCTGTGTTTATTTTGCCTGAAGATAGTTATGAAAATAGAAAGAAACAAAACAAACAAACAAACAAAAACAAGCAAGGGCAGATGTAAAGCTCCAGTAGACTCATGGCAAAACCAGAGTGGACTCACCTTCTATCAAAGCCCTTTCCAGAACCCATTTCTCTGCGAAAGCACATACTTGGCTGCCTTCGTCTCTCTCTTCTCTCCTCACTCCTTGTATAGTGAGCAAGCACTATTCATTGAATTTAAAGCTATTGATCTGTTCTCGCCGAGATATTACTCCTTAAGAACATCATCCTAACTGTTTGATCTGTAAGATAAATAGATCCAAAGAACATATGTTTATGCTCTTACTTTATTTCACTGCAAGGTACATAGATAACAAAGATGGAGTAGGAATAGAGGCCTTGGGACATTTAACACTTACTCAGATGGGCTTAGCTAACAGTTCCTGGGAAAATGCATTTATCATTCTTACATTTGTTTGCCTTCCAGTGATTATGAGTAACCTCCTGAAACGTAACCAGAGAAACTTGGGAAATCATTGTTTCCTTAAATAATGTCTCAACTTTGAAGTAGATATGGGGCCAGATATGTCCATATGGTTGATCTATTTGATGAAATTCATAGAATATCTGCCTATCTTTAGAAGGATTTTCCCCCATGTAAACACCATTGTGATGTCCTCAGTAACTGTTTTTTCCCCTTGAGTTAATGAAATTATGATGTAGCCAGTTGCAGTGGTGCATGCCTTTAATCCAAGTACTTGGGAGGCTGAGATAGGAAGAATGCAAGTTCAAGGTCAGCCTCAGAAATTTAGCAAGACCCTGTTTCAATATAAAAATAAAATAAGGCTGGGGTGTAACTCAGTGGTAGAATGCCAAGCGATTCAATCCCCAGTACTAAGGAAGGAAGGTAGGAAGGAAAGAAGAAAGGGAGGGAAGGAGGGATTCATTATGACCTTAGCAGTTTACTTAGCAGGATTTTAGAAGCTTCTCACCCTTTTAGTTTCTCTTTCAGACTCTTACTTTAAAACTCTTCTCTTTGCAAGATTCCATTTATGCAAATGGTATGTAATAATACTAGTAATAGCAATGTGACGAGTAGATTATAATAATTAGGCAAAAAGAATAAGAATCCTAAGATAAAGATCTACTTTTAATTTGAAAACACCAAATGGGATTCAGATGGTTTCATAAACTTTCCTACATAAAGATAAGAGATATTGTGACTGTGTGTGTGTGTGTGTGTGTGTGTGTGTGTGTGTGTGTGTGTGTGTTACTGAGTATTAAACCCAGAGGTGCTTTATCACTGAGCTTCATCCCAGTCCTTCCTTCCTTCCTTCCTCCCTCCTTCCTTCCGTTCCTCCCTCCCTCCTTCCTTTCCTTCCTTTCTTCCTTCCTTTCTAAGTTGCTGAGGCTGTCCTCAAACTCGTGACCCTCCTGTCTCAGCCTCCCAATTACTGGGATTACAGGCATCACCACACTCAGCTTATTTTTCATCTTGAAACAGGGTCTCCCAAAAGTACCAAGGCTGGTCTTGAACTTGCAATCTTCAAGATAATGTGACTTTTTTATTTCAGTTTCCAACAGGGTAAATTGGTGGTAGCTTATTCATAGTGAATGTGTCTCAATTTATTTTTTATTTTAATGTATTTTTATTGATTCATTGAAATTATATGTCATAACTCTAAAGTTCAAAGTGATAGAAATACACATGGACACAGCAGTTGAGTTTCCCTCCAGATCCTACCCTGCTCCCCTCCCTGTACTTGTTACTGAGATCGGTATGACTCTTAATAGCAAGTTTTTTTGCATGTTTCTGTGATATGGGGAGAACTTAGAATAGTTATAGGAGGTCCAGGGGGGATAGATAGCTCCTCAATCCTCTTGACATAGAAACAGATGCATCCCAAATCATAGGTTTGTGTCTGCCACTGTTTTACAAACCTGGTTATTCTCTGCCTACTCTGTTGTAGGAAGCGCTTTAACCTGATTACCTGGACCCCTGTGCTCTGACCCTGATGCTAAGTTGCCAAATTACTTTGAACAGGATTTTAGCTTGTGAACATTTGCTGAAAAAAACAAACAAACAAACAAAAAAACTTCTGACAAAAAGACTATCAGGTTCCCCAAATACCTAATACTTTACCATTTGGTGTCATATTGAAAAGCTAAGATTCCATGATAGATACTTGTTGAACTAAAGCATGTAAGAATATATCTACTGATAAGACTGCTTGAGCATGTCATGTAACTTATCATTGGAAACATTGTGCAGGCCTCCAGACTATGACGTTCTTATTTATGAAAACCACTTCAATATATATGTTTTAATCAGCCTGTCCAAATTAAGCAACATGATTGAGCATTGCTAATGATCAACTCTCAAAAATGTATTCACTTTGTTCCATTTCTAATAAAATTTGATGATCCTGACACATCTAATGGTTTAAATCCTCAAATATGTGAGTGATATATGTCTGTATGTATAAAAACCATTTGTGATCTGTGGCTCAATAAGTCAAGTAATTGTAATATTTTAACATTAGGACCATTTTGATCATCTCACACTGTAACAGAGTCTGACGATTTAAAATTAGGCATCATAAAGTACAGAATAAAATTGTAGGAACCTTCTTATAATACAAAATTCATGGAGACAAAACTCTAATTTCCTGATGGGTATATTATATTAATGTAATGGATACCTCAGTCTAGTTAAATTGCATTAAATGGTTATTAATGCTTGAATAAACTTCAAGGAAGTGGGTACTGGTTGAAATGGGATAATATTTTGTTCTGCTAAATTATACGTTAATTGGTATTTCCTCTCTTTTCCTCTCTTGTAAAAGGACCTAAAGGGTTTAATAAAATATGTGCTAGAAACATTATTTTTTCCTTCTTGAGATATTAAGACAAGAGTGTAACTGGAAGCGTTTCAAAGCTTTCCCAGAAAATTCTTCAGTATTTTTGATGACATGGGTTTCAGGGACTCCCAAAAGTAAATAATTAAAGCTTTTAGTCATCCAAATAATGATAGACTGCATCATGGGAAAAAATGTTACAAACTGTGCAGTTGAGATTTGCTTTCTTATTGCATGTTTCATAGAAAGAGAGAGAGGGAGACGAAGAGAGAGAGAGAGAGAGAGAGAGAGAGAGAAAGAGAGAGAGAGAGAGAGAGAGAGAAAACACTAGAGATTCCATAGGCACATAGGAGCATCTTTGTTATTCTCAAGATACTTCAAAAGTGGCATTTGATAATATGGGGAGCAAGACCTTGCAGCTGATTTCATCAGATTATGAAAAATATCAGAAACCTCAGGTTTTACCTGAGAGATGTGCGGTCTCTCCCACATATGAGAAAAACAACTGTAACACAGTATTTGAATCTGCCACGCTAGAGTCTTCTGAGTTTTAGTTTTCAGAGCAGAGCTAACTCTGTGATAAAATTAGTTCTGTGCACCCAGATGCTTAAAGGGACAAAATAGTTAATGGTTACATGGTTTTCAGGATTCAATGTGAGTGAAACTGGCACGTGGGGGATGTAAGAAAAATTAAATTTGAGAACTTAGAAAGCACACATAGATTTATAGTCCAACGTTAGTGTGTTGACTTCTATTTAAACATTATTTAGAAGTTTCAGTACTTGGTGTTTGTCTTGTGGGAGGCACATCTTATTTTCTGTAGGGACTGCAGTCATACAGTGTTACTCAAGTGCCATACAAAGAAGGAAACACAGGCCACTTAATCTAAAATAAGGGACAGTGTGGCTCAGCCACAGGGACTACATAACTGAGATGAAATATTTTTAGCACCGTAAAAGCTAAGCCCATGGGGCTGGCAATTCCAAGTAACTAAGACCAACAGGAAGTGCCCGTCAACTCCATGGTGACACTCTGCTTTCGAATTGAAGCATACTTATCAACAGGAAGGTTAAGAAAAGAGAAACTACAGAAAAGAAGTGAAGAGTCATTAATCAAGGGACTGAAGAGGGAAAATGGTATGCATGTCAGAATAAACAAGGACATTGTGAGGTCAATGTAAATTCATGGCCATTTAAATCTATCACTGAAAGTTGTGTGGACCCTCAGGCCCCATAGGGCAACCCATATACTTTTTCCCTTTATTCATTTGTTCATCTGGAGAGAAGACTGAGACGGAATTCAAAGGATAAAACCTCAGTTAACCATCTATGATCAAAATGCATAAATGCAACCACACCCTGTGAGTAAAATAAGGTATCCTCAAATGACACACGATGCCCGCACAGTTCTGCACGTTAGACTTTCTATGAGATTCTATCATTTTTAACTTCCTCTTTCAGACACAGTTTTTCTTCAGAGGTTACTGCATTTGTTATTTGTAAGCATGCTTTATCAAAACATGACAGGATCTTACTTTTCCTGTGATGTAAACCTAGAAAGTACCTGGCTTCCAACAATTCTCATTGTTTGTCATCTCGTTTACACAGATGGAAACAATTGTTGTTTCTGGTGTGTGTGGATGGTTCAAACTGAAATCCTGCATCACCATGTCCTCTCTGGGGAAAACATGAAAACATTATATTGGTCTCTGAAGAGTGCATTTAATACCGTGGTGCATGGGAAAAATCTTCCTTTCTCCTGACACTGCCTAGACTGCGCAGAGGAAATCAAAGATCTAATTCTATACCAGCCCCAAGTAAATGCATTGCTGTGTCTACAAGATTCTAATCTAAGAAATCATGTAAAATCCTTTTATTCCCTAGTAAAAGCAAAATCAAAGAGCAGTATCTTTTTGTCCAGATTTTATTTTTATTTTTAGGAGTTTGGGTTCTTATTTCATGGAAGAGGTATAGTGGGAAAAATCAGTTTTAGAATACTGGAATTGCCCTAAATTGTGATCACGTTGGCTCAGTGAAGAGCCCTGGTGACAGGGGGAACCTCCTGGCGCTCAGATCTCAGCTCTAACACCTTCCTGGCTGTGTCACATCATGGGTCACCTCTCACCACATTTCATTTTGCTTCCTCTGTAAAATAGGTCAACACCAAATTTGTGAAGTTGTGGTGACACTTTCAGAAAACATGTATATGTGTTTTATAATAGTCACTGTCACCTGCAAGTATATCAAAACCGGTCATTATTATTATTTATGAATAAACCAATCAAGTCAATTCTGTATGGATCTCTGGTGATATCATTTCACTAACTTTATCAATAGAAGTGTTTTTATGTCAGCTATTCTTTCATTATTAAACTCAGTCTTTTTCTCCCTATAAAAGCCCATAAAATTTAGCTAAGTCTTTTCTTACTAGACATTTAACTTTTTATTTGCTTTTTCCTTCTTTCAAATCCCTCTAATAAGAAAAAGTCATGAGTGCCTCACCTAGGAAGGCTCATGTCTCCTTTGGATCCATCCCGCCCCACCCCACCCACCTGTTTTGTCTAACTCTGAGCAATGCCCTTCCTCTGTTGCTCACCTTCCTGCCATGAGCACAGGTTTCTTTTCCCAGCTTCCACTTCCCCAAGGGCTGATAATTCCTGGTGCAGAGAGCGGTGTGGCAATGGCTGTCACTTACATTCTTTCTTGTATTTGTTTTTCGTTTGTTTGTTTAGTTTTTGTGGTACTGGGGGTTGAACTCAGGGGCATTCTACCTCTGAGCTACAGCCCCAGCCAGATTTTTTTTTTTTTTTGACATAGGGTCTCACTATGTTGCTGAGGCTGGTCTTGAACCTGCGCTCCACCTGTCTCAGTCTCCCAAGTATTGGGATTATAGGCATGTGCCACCACACCTAGCTTCTGTCTTGTGTTTGGAGGTTAATAATCTTTCTGTGTTTCCTTTCATTTCCAACTTCATCTCTGAGCTCTACTAGGTCTGAGAGGTGCATAATCTGTACAAAAGTATTAAACCAGAAAAATCCATTCAACATATATTTTAGCTGGGGGTTTTATGCCTCCACCCTTCCATTTTTTTCTTGGACATATGGGGGCTGCTATGTACAGCTGAGTCTTTTAAAGGGTAAAACAGCCTGGGAAGTATGTACCTGACACACTTCCATACAAAGGTGTAAGCTTAGGGTGCATCTATTATGCAAAGCTAAAGTGAGACAGAATAAACTCTTTGTGGGATATGGAAAATCAATAGATTAAAAGAAGAAATAAAAGAGCACAGGATGGTATCATTTATTAAATGCATCTTTTGGCAAATGCAAGAGAATGGCCATATGATAAAAAATGACAAAAGTAAAAATCCCGCTTAGGAACTTCAGATACCTAGAAAAAAAAAGAGAAAACTGTATAGATTAATTTAAAAATTATAGAAATCAAGCCAGGCATGGTGGCACACCCCCGCAATCCCAGTGCTTGGGAGGTTAAGAAAGGAGGATCGCAAGTTCACAGCCAACCTCAGCAACTTAATGAGACCCTGTTTGAAAATAAAAAATAAAACAGGGCTGGGGGTGTAGCTCAGAAGTAGAGTGTCCCTGGGTTCAGTCCCAAGTAACACACGCATGCACACACGTGCGCACACACACACACACACACACACACACACACACATACATTATAGAAATCAAATTCCCTTTCTGCTGACAAAATGAAAGAATGAAAATTTGAGAAATAAATGAAAACTTTACAGTGGAATCAATCCCAAGATAAGAGATTTGTAAATCTCTGCTAGGAGTAGAGCAAACCCTGAAAGAAGTGGCATTTGGGCATGTTTATTGTAATAGTTAAGGTAACTTAATCATTAGAGTCCATACTCTCTTGTAGCAGCAAAAGAATATGCCTGCTCCAAATAGACCGCAGATAGAGATGGTGAGAGCCTGTGGACTCTCAGTGATGGACACTGTCATAACAGCCAGCCTGGTCGTTTATTATTTCCAACTGTTAAGCTCAGAGGTCATCAATTCATCGCCTTTTCATAGCGTTCAGGTTTATTGCTTCTGCTAGAGTCAGAAGGGGCAAAGCAATCTTTCTAATGTGTTCAATGGCTTTTGAGTGGAATTCTAGCTAAGCAGCACAAAAATCTAGCACATGATTCAACAAGTTGATGGGCACAGTTTCTCAGGACATAGGCTGCTGTGTAATGTGGTGGTGACCCTATAACTATCAGAAAGAAGTTGTGACTACCTCCTTGTGTTGTGACAGGTAGGAGAAGACAAACATTAGCTCAATAAAGAAGTTTATATAAATATGCAGAAGCAATGGAGTACAGTGGAAACAGATGTCTAACATGTTCTGTCAAAGAAAATTTGTGATTATGAAGTGCCAATTATTAGCCTAATAGTAGCATTATTGATTATTTTGATCATATTGTAAATTGAGATAATTATAGAAGGTCATGGTCTCTCCACTGTATATTTGACTTTTAGCATGCTGCTTCTCATTAAAAAATATTATTGAAGCTACCATGTTATTATTACTTTCTAAGGCAAAATGAATGAACATATTTTCCCTGAATGACAGGCGATTATTGAATCCTCATCCACTCAGACAAAATAGCAGCAGACACCAGCCAACAGTCAGCTTTTTCATTGCTGTGATCAAAACACTGGACAAGCACAACTTAGAGGAAGAAAGGTTTATTGGCTCATGGTTTTAGAGATTTTAATGGTTTCAGTCCATGGTGGGCCAGCTCCAAGGCAGAAACCCTGCTCAGTGGCAGGGCTCTAGGGTTTGGTGGAGGAGAAAGAGCTGCTCTCTCACCTGATGGCCACCAGGAAGCAGAGAGAGCAAAAGGGCCAGGGACAGATACAGTTCCCATGGCCTCACTCCCAGAGACCACCTCTCCCAACCACTCCCCAGCTCCAACCTGGCTGCACTGTAACGCATGAGCTTCTCTGGGGGACATTTATATTCAAACCATTAACACCAACTCAGTGAGTGCTCCCCATCAGAGTATTTTCTTCAACTTCCATTCCCTCAATTATCTTTGGTCATATATCTGCTAGTTCTGATCAAATTATTAAAAATGTCTAAACTGTTATCAATAAGAAATTAGATTGTCTCTTTTCCATTTAGAATTGACAACCACAATGTGAAATACAAAAATATCTTAAGGGGGTTGGGCATATGGCTCAAAAATATCTTGAGGGGGTTGGCACGCACAAACACACACACACACACACACACATATGAGCAATTATCACATCAAAGATACTATCTTAGTTCATCTGAGGATAGAACAGGAGAAAGATAGGCAGAATAAAGAGACACAGGCTGTGCACCTTGCAGTCTAGTTATAGGGATGAATTGAGCATATATAGAAAATACAAATAATATCAATCTTAGATATTAATTTAACAGCACAAGAGAGGTTGCAGAGCAATTTAAAGACATGAAATGCTATGAATGCAGAGTGGAAGTACTGTGTCCTGCATTGGGCTGGGAAGTCTTTGAAGACTGAGGCTACAATTGACATTGACGACTGATAGAACTGGGAGGAAAACAAAAGTGTGAACATAAGCAAAAACTTGGACAAAGGTATGAAGGCCATGCTTCCTACTCTGTACTCACATGAACAGATTATCAGGTAAAAGTGAGATTTATAATATTATTTAAATCCACTTTACAGCTTGTGTGGCTTATAGTGGAGAGTGAGTCAACTAATTCTGAAAACTCAAAGAATCCGAACTCAAAAGTATAGGTAAATATCAGTCAGGCATGGTAACTCACACCTGTACTCCCAGTACGTGGGAGGCTGACACAAGAGGACCACGGGTTTGAAGGCAGCCTCAGCAACTTAGACATACCCTATTTCAAAATAAATAAATAAAAAGGGCAGGGGTGTATCTCAGAAGTAAAATACTCCTGGGTTCAATCCTCAGTTAAAAAAATTTACAGGTAATTATCAAAGAAAGAGTTGAAGAAAAGAAATCCCTCAAGCCTCTCATAAATATGTATTAGGATAGAATGAGAAAAATAAGAATCTACCCTCTTCTTCCCCCACACAAATACAATTGCTATAAGATTCTATGCAAAGCTTGTCTTGCATATTTTACCATTCATAGTGTATTTCATTTATGAAGAAATCAAAATTTCTTATTGGATGTGTCAAAAACTTCTTTCTGAAGATAAAATCTGGATGAGGGTTTAGCAGTCTGGGAAGATGTGGAGACAAAGGCATTGGTGTACACCCACCCAAATTAGTTATTGCCTGCTATGGGAACACACACTAGCTCGTCAGCCCTCGCTGGGAAAAGCGGCAGCTGCCTAAGTGCAGCCTCACACTTGAGAGCAGAGGGCTGCCAAGGTAAGGAAAACAGATGCTCTTATTAATATGGTGACACTTTTATATAATACACTGCTTTCTGGTATGGCTTTCATTAAAAAAAAGCTAGACACCCAGGAAAACTCTTTAGTATCTTTGATTACTGGACTTGATAATGTTCTTTGCTCTGATTACTACTTTGGGAACTTTGGGAAATTTATGGGACCTTTGTCTTCAAAGACTTCAAAAACTTTCTCCTCTGCAATTCTTTTAAAATAACATCCTGTTTTGCTAATAGGTGTTTATACCATGACTCCATTGCACCATTCTATCTACTCTGACCATTAGCATTAAAATATTTATGCTTGATGATTTAACTAGAAATGTGGGGTTTTATATATACTTCATTTTAGAGAAATTCGTCATGGTCAGTTGGTTTCCTTCTCCATGATCCTATCATTCTTTTCATACGTCAATTTTAAGAATAAATTATCTAGTCTTCTCACTCCATATGATGGCTTCTCAACTCTTTAGCTTTGAAGGAAATAAAAACAAGCTTTTTCAACTTAGTAAGATTCCTGGACTACAGCAGGAAGAGCATCTAGACCTGCACACTACAGTAAGCAGAATAAGGTACTGTTAGGTTCATCACACTGTTTCATGATCTTCTGGGGTTTCATCAAAGGACTCCCACTTCCCCACCCCTTATACCAAAGGGACAGAAGGGGCTTTGAAAAATCTCCTCTTGGAAACTCCTTAATGTTCCAAATATAGGCCTCTACACATTGATTTTAATTAATTATCAAAGATAACATAAGTCATACTGGAGGTCCAGTTGCTAATCCTCATGCTCCGCTTTCATCTATGGACATGGACAATTCATCCATGGTAAAATTTAATTTCAGCTATAATTACAAAAGTTTGAAATTAAATCTCACTAGTGCCATGCTCCCATTAATATGGACAAAAAAAACCCTTGATCTACTTAGGATTAATGTGGGGGACAAAAGTAAGATTTCATTTCTAACTTTTATAATTAATTTCAAAAAATGTGATAAAGGATTTTGTTTCAGGGATAGAGAGAAAAGGCTTTTGAGTTTCAGGGAAGACATCCCAGTGACCCCTTGAACCCCTGGCACCCTTAAAGAATCTTGTATAAATAATTATAAACTATGTCCCAAATAGCTCCTCAAATTTAAACAATATATAATAGCTCCCCAAAATTTAGGACACGTCTATACTTAACCTTATAGTACATTTCTTTCTTCAATTAAACAAGAGGAGAATATGGGAGAGAATTCTGACTTTTTGTGTAACATAGGGAAAATTGCTTAAGCCAATTGCATTGATAATCAGAGTAATCATAATGAATAAAATGTCCTTACACCAAAGAGACACCAGCTATTCAATTACTTAGAACATTCAACGTTTCTTCAAGTTGTTCAGTCTCGCTGGTACATGCACTTCAGGTTATTAGGCTCCAGAAAATTAAAAGAAACTGACAAGCATATTAAGAACCAGACTAAGGCATATTCAAGTAAATCTCAACACTTTTTTTGGGTTTCCATTTATTCTACTTAAAGACAATTGTGGTTTGTAGAATGAAGGAGACTCAAGTTTCAAAAAAAATCCAACTTATTCTTTAAAAGGTGTGATTAATTGAGAGATACATGATATGCTCTAACCACATTGCTCTAGGAGAGTATGGATAAGAGGTTCTTTCAGTAAACCTAATGTGAATTCCTCCTATGGGAAATCATAGTAACAGAGTAAAATACCGTCCTGAGTAAGCTGAGACTATAGAGGTTGTACAGGGGTTGATCATTATAAACAAATATGCTTAGCTACACCTTCCTTTTGCCCTAGATCTCAGGTGATTGGCGATTTCTTTTGCTTTTCTATTCATCCTGTATGCCTGTTGTCTTCTGCACTGGTAGCCGGTACAGTAAACACAACATAAAAGGTAGTGATGAAAGATTCAGATCTGTGAAGGAAGGAGAAAAGAAAGCATGCTGCAGTGCGTACAGTCTGCTTTCCTTAACCTATTATAAAGACAGACTCAAGTTTGCTGGTCCACATGCTTGTTATTATTATTATTATTATTATTATTATTATTATTGTGTGTGTGTGTGTGTGTGTGTGTTACCAGGGATTGGACCCAGGGGCGTTCTACCTCCAAGCTACACCCCAAACCCTTTTTTAATTTTTATTTTGAAACATAGTCTAACTAAGTTGCTGAGGCTGGCTACAAATGTGTGATCCTCCTGTCTCAGTCTTCTGAGTACTGGGATTGCAAGCATGTACCACCATGCCTAGCATCTGCCTATATTTTAATAAATATGTTTATATTTTAAGAAATTTGAAGATTGATTTCCCACAGGATCATTGATATATTTGGTTATTATATTTCTGGAGAAACTTCAAATGGCCACAGATTAGATAAGAAAATGCTAAAAATACCGCCCGCGCGCGCCCCACCCCGGAAGCCTCCGGCCACCTCGCCGGGCCCCTTGTGCGCCAGGTACTGGACAGCCCGCGCGCGCCCCACCCCGGCAGCCACCCGCGCCACCTCGCTGGGCCCCTTGTGCGCCGGGTCCCGGACCGCCCGCGTGCGCCCCACCCCGGAAGCCCCCGGCCACCTCGCCGGGCCCCTTGTGCGCCAGGTACCGGACCGCCCACGCACGCGCCACTCCGGAACCCCCGCACCACCTCGCCGGGACCCTTGTGTGCCAGGTACCAGACCCCGGCCTCTCCGTGTGTCACCTTGACATCTTCTGGGCCTGCCCTGGGCCTCGGATCCCCCCCCACCGTGTCACCTCGGCAGACTCTGCACCCGCATCAGGCTTCCGCGCCACCTTGGCAGCGTCAGCATCACCTCGGCGGCCTCTGCGCCTGCCCCAAGCCTTGGCCTCACCTTGGCAGCCTCTGCTCCAGGCCTCGGTGTAACCCTGACAGCCTCTGCGCCACCTCGGCGACCTGCGCCAGGAGCCTCTGTGCTACGCTTTAGAGCCTGGATACCCTCCAGCGCCACCACCCAA
>PVJS01040376.1:0-18468 GCA_004027185.1 Glis glis
CGGGGATTGAACGCAGGGGCGTTCTACCTCCGCGCTACGCCCCCGGCCCTATTTCTTTTTTAAACTTTATTTTGAGACCCGGTCTCACGAAGTTGCAGAGGGCCTCACTAAGTAGAGAGAGAAAGAGAGAGAGAGAGAGAGGGAGAGAGAGAGAGATGGCCTAATTATGAAAAGAGAAGAAATACTAGCCAGATAACACTGATTTTAAATCAATAACTGAATCAGTAAGTTCTTGAATGTCATCTAAAGTTGTACTTAATTTTAATTAAATATGTTAGCTTAATTCTATTTTTTCATTTTGTTGTATAAATAATAAAAAAAAAAAGAAGATGACTTAAAACGAATGAGAGAAAAGGAGAGTTCTCTATAGGAATGAACAATAGAGACCAGGTTAAAATTTTGCCTAGAAGTATCTGGACTTTACAATGATCACATGGATTATGGGCAAAATTTGGAATAATAAGTATCAACATATTAGGGTTGAAAGCAATAAATCTACCTATTTATATATATCTTCATCTATCTATCATCTATCTATCTATCATCATTTTCTAATGTCTGTACTATAAAAATTACCGTAGGTTGAGTGAATTCCAAGAAATTGAATGATAGTACATGTATGCCTATCAATTATTAATAATACCATAGGATTATTTGGGGTTGAGTCAAGATAATTTTTATACCTGAGACATTCTATAAGAAGGGAAGTAGAAAATAAGACCTTCCACAAGACTTCAATAAATTTGCAGAGTTTTTTCTGTTTTATAAACACTATACCACATAAAATATGAAAATAAAAATTTCATTTTAACTCTTAATTTGCTTTTTTGTGTGGTACTGGGGCTTTCTACCTCTAAACTACATACCCAGCTTTATTATTATTATTATTATTATTATTATTATTATTTTGAAACACGGTCTCACTAGGTTTCAGAGGGTCTCACTAAGTTGCTGAGGCTGGCTGTGAACCTGTGATCCTCCTGTCTCAGCCTCCCAAGTACTGGGATTACAAGCATGTACCACCACGCCCAGCTCTTAATTCACTTTTATGTAAGTACAGTATTGTTTGTTCTACACCAATTAATCTGTGGTTTGGCTGTACAGAATCATGAGAATGAAATTTTGGGTTGATTCCTAACAAGATGGCCACTCCTCAGGCCAAGCAATTTTGCAAATCAAGTTAGACCATCTCTTGGTGAAGCAAGAGAAGAGCCAATTATATTTATCCTGTTAGGGTTTGGTGTGGTATCCTCCATCAAGGGTCTTCATGAGGCAAGCAACAATTGATAACTCCAACTCATCCTAAGGGTTATTAAAAATAAAACACCTTAAACTGTAAGATCATTGTGTGGTACATGCCGATGATGAGGGCAGCATGACATTCTACAAATACAAACATGCATATGTTTGACTATGTAATGTACAATGTAATATGCACCCATCTGAGACAGAATGCTTACTCCTGTGGGATCAGAACCACTTTTACCCTACAGTGAAGGCATGGTCTTAGACCTTTAAAATTTTGTTTATTTGTTTGTTTAAACCAGCACCGTGTGTGATGGGATTCAGGGATCAAGTCCCTCAGCTCTCCTCTCCTTCCTGATTCCTCATGTTTAACTCTGATAGTTTTGGGGTTTGGCTCCCATTCCAAACCTTAATTCTTGATTTGGCTTCATCGGTTTTGGCAGATTTGTGCTAGGAGACCAGAGTCGAGGAGCAAAGCTTACTAACAAAACTCCTTCACACAGTTATGGTCTCTTGAGTCATTTACACAGCATTTCATGCTTGATATTCAAAGCACTCAGTATCATACCTTGTAATTACATCATTAAATACAATAGAGGTCTATGCCTGGGTTAAATGTCAAAATATATAATGATGAGGGCAGTTCGTTGTCTCTGCAGTTACATTCCATTTGTACTATTAAAAACTTTACCCTTCCAATGTTCTGCCATGGTCATATTTTATACACTGCATCAAACTTTTTGTGTTATTTTCACCCAGACCTATTTATTATTGTCCTAATAACCTTAGTCTTGGTCTGAATCATCTGTAATCATGACCCTAGCTCACTATGTGGGTTTCCCCATGGCCATTATAATTATTTATACAGCAGTTATATACTGTCAGTGCCTTTTTTTCCCTGACAGCCTATAATTCAATAACCACAAACCCTGTGAAAATCACTAAACAAAAGTTAGTGTAAAAATTGTTGATATAAATTTGATCATGTAGGGATTTTAATAACTTTATAATTATGGTCCTAATATGTTTAAATATATGAAATATGAAAAGTATAAAAAGCAAAAAATATGATCACTATGAAGATTTTGGTTCTTCCATGTAAATTCTCTATCTTTTAAGGGTCCTCAGTGATTAAAAAAAAAGCTAATACTAATACTGATAACTATTGACCAGAATATTTAAATGCATTATCATAGGCCACAGAATTAGTAAGTATAGTATTCAACCAATATTCCTTTGACTTTCAGGCCAAATGTTTTAATCATATTATATTAAAATAATGGAATAATTCATTATATAAACTATTTTTAAAATTATGCTAAAAGAATGAAGTCAGAATGGGAATAAAGAAAAGACAAAAAAAAATTGCTCTTTGCAAATGAGGCTTAACCCTGTTTTAAAGAGCTTCTATAAACATTGGGTGGCTTAGGACACAAGCTGGTGACATACAGTGTAGAACTATGTTTCCTATAGCAGAGGTTCTCTGGTGGAGATTGACATAAGACTCCAATATCTAAACTTTTGTGCTTATTTCCATAGGAACACCCACATGAGTAGTAGGCAGAACCATGCTCCCTCCAAAATGTCTATGTTCTAACCCCTGGGCCCTGTAACTATTTCAGTATACTCAGCAAATGACAATTGAGATTGCAGATGCAATTAAGATGGTTAATTATATCTGACATTAAGATGGGGGAATCGCTGTGGAATATCAGGTAGGCTCAATATCATCGCAAGGGTTCTCATATAAGTGGAAGAGGAAGGCAGAAGTGAGAGAATGTTAGAGTGATGTGAGATGAGAGGGATTTCAGTGTCCACTGATGATTTTGAAAACAGAAGAGGACCACAAGCCAAAGAATGCAGGTAACCTGTAGAACCTGGAATAGGTACAACACATTTTCTCCAGTAGGGCTTCCACTTACATGAATACAGCATGCTTTTCCCCCAGACTGCCCTCTTTCCATTCATCTAATTTTATTTTCTTCAGTCCTTTAGAGACACCCAAACCATTAGTCAATCTCCAAATATAAAACTAACTTCAGACCACAACTCCCTCCAGGTTGATGAAATAGCTATGTATATTACTCAAATCTCTGCATATTTACCATTCCTAGTTTTGGTTACTCTTGAGTGGGACCATAGTGTGACAATAGTCTACTGTCAACTCAAAGCATCAGTGGGAGCTAAATCCTCCATAAATTGGGTCTGATTTTTTCTTTTTCTATCACCATGCCATAGGAAAATTCCCCATGAATTCATAGGTTTAAGCTTAGTAAAAATTATGAGTTCAACAGGAGCATTATGAGAAACACCTGTGTGTATAATTTACTTACGTCCTCTGGATATGCTCAGACCAAGCCCTGAATAAGCCATTTCTATCATTTGATGGACTGCTTCTCCTGAACTCCTGACCTGGGTGATATTCAGTTCACGATGGTTAATTTTTACTATATGTTCACTAGAGAGTCCATGGCTACTATATTTGGACAAAGTTTTCTTCTAGGAGAGACTTTTCTAATAGTTGTATGATGCTCAAGGAACACGTGATCCACTCAGTAAACACACACACACACACACACACACACACACACACACACCACACACACACATATGTATATATGAATAAAATAATTGGGTCAGGCTGTCCTGAGTAGAAAAATAGTTTATGAGAGACTCCAAACTGCTACAGAACCCTCTCATCTATGCTGAAAAGTACAAGTCTCTTATGGCATGAAATAAATGTTAAAAAATAGTATTTTTAGGAATGATATATATTGTATTAAAAAGTGTGATATCTGGTGCCTCCCAAATGCAAAAAGTTCTGTGAACCACTCTGTCCTTACCTTCCTCAGAAGAGACATTCTGAAATAACATAAATCAATTAATTTCAAAAATTAATTTGAAGACCCTCAACTCTTTCTCAGGTTTATCTCCCAGATTTTGCAACTCTTTTCCCTTTCCAAGGGCATCCAAAAGTACCTGCATTTTTTTGCACACCACTTTAGATAAGCACAGTGTCATCAATATAGGGAATCAGTGTGATGTTTGCAAATGTTTGCAGAATGTCAAGTCAATCAAGGTCCCTCTGGACTACATTGTAATAGAGTGCAGAATTAACATAGCCCTGAGGTAAGCTAGTGCATATGAACTGCTCTCCTTCCCAGGTGAATGCAAACTATTTTGGTTATCTCTCCTGATGGGGATTGACAAAATGTATTTACCATATCCACATATACCACATCCCAGAGCCTGTGACAGTATGTTCCAGTACAGATATTACATAAGTATAGCCACTATGATAGAAATTATCACTCAGTTACATTTTCAGGAGTCAACTATCATTCTTCATCTAGTTTTTGCAGTAGTCATACTGGTGAACTGGGCACACTATGATGAGGACCATTGTCCCTTGTAAAGTATCTGTTATCTCTCGAATCCCAACCAGTATGTAGTCCTACTTCTGATTTAACTTGGATCATAGAGGATGGAGGAAGGGGATGTTGGTATTCTCAAAAGCTTGCATTTGATCTTCCTAAAGAAGTAGCTTTTTACCTGTATACCACAGAACGCCATGAGATTCTCTATCCTGATTTTGTATGCAGGATCAGGAAAATTAGTATAGGGTGATCCTTGTAGCCACTAAATTATCAGTGGAAAGTTTGGAACAAGAAATCAGTTTAGAGCGATCTTCCTATATCTCTGTGTAGGGATTTCTGGCTTTATTTTCTCTGACTCAGTATCCAAAAGCTCTTAAAAAATCTGACCATCTTTTCTTCTATAGGCAATTACTCTAGCACATTGCTATCAGTCAATTTGAAGAATAAGTGAATAATAATTCTTACATATTTTGCAGTGTTATTTCAGGGTCCATCTCCATGGGTAAAATATTGTCTCTTCACTTGCTGTCCTCTGTGTCTGAAAGAAAAATGGCTCAGGTCTAGACATTAGATGAGGAATTCCCCATTTGGGTTGTTTATATCAATCATCTGGCTATCAGTTTTTGATATATTTTAGGCATATAAATAAAAACCTTAATTGCTACCAATATACTCTGTACCCTGAACATCATAGTATTTTAGCAAATTATATGTAAGTGTACAAATAATCATAGGGGTGAATAATAATAGCCTTTGTGGTGTCTTGCCTCGGGTGTGGAAAAACAGGAACTGTGCGCCACATATCAAGGGGAAGGAAAATGAGGTAGAATAGATGAAATAAAAGAAATAGATTAAAAGGAGACAAACAGGAAAGGAAAGAGGGATTGTAGCTTTGAATCTAAGACCTCCATGATAACCCCCATGTCACAGTCAAGCTAGGAGACTTTCAAACTTGTGCCAGCACAGGGGCACTGCTTGGGCAGCCTTGTGGGCCAGTCACTTCCAGAGCTGGCAAGGTGGCAACCCCATGATAAAGTCAGTCTGAAGATTGTGAGAAGAACCAGACCACCATAGCTTGCTCTGCTTCACAATCAAAGGTATCAGGCCCAGCCCCTCGCTGGCTCACCATTTACAACGTTTCCTATAAAAGAAGATCTATACAGCTGAAGGAGGCCAGTCTCTAGCTCTGGAGATGGCCTGCATTCTCCCTTGAATATGGATTTCTTGTTTTCCTAGATAAACCTGTCTGTAGCTCTACTCTTTGTCTTGAAAATTCTTTTCCAACCTGCATCTCCGCCATGACAGTTATTATTTATTGATTGTTTTCCAAGTATTTTGCGCTATGGTAAGCAATTTATATCTCTTATCTTATTTAAGTATTACAATTGTATTTTACTAACAATAGAATTATAAGACATAATAGCTTTATAGCTTGATGCAGGTTCAGTCAGTCACTCAAAGACAGGCAGCGTGCAAATTTGTAGATCTCCCAAACCTGTGCACATTAAGACATCACCTTATTTTATTTCCCCAGGAATATGAGGCAGAGGAAAGGAGTGATCTTATATGATTAGACAATTTCATAAACATATACCTGAAAGAATAAACATGTAGAAAAACATTATGGATATAACAGGGTGAAAGAGAAATCTAGCTTATGTTTTATCTAAAAGTCACTGTACATTGGATATTATCGAGACCTTGTAGCCCAGCCTTCTACTTTAAGATTAGGAAATCATGGCTTAGTCAGTGATTGTACTCATTCAGAAAGAAAGGTAAACCAGATTCATTGTTTTGAATATTTTCTATTCAGAGTTTTGTTCACTTAGATTTCTACTTATTAAATGAATTGTTAGATAGCTTGGCTGCCTGTCTGGTATATTAGACCTAGATTGTCATACTGGATTTTCAAAATCAGAAATTAATGAAGCCCAGTGCTTCCAACCAGTGAAAAATGCACTTGATGACATGTGTGCTTGTGAGTATACTATGTATCCTACTCAGTTCCAGGACATTTTCAGTAGAAGCCTAAAATCTCTTCCTCTAATCTTCTCTCCTGCTCTATGGAGGCAACTCAGTTCTAAATGCAAAACCACTCAGGGATATATTTCCTGACAATTCTTTCTAAAGAAGAACTTCTCCCTATGCCTGACTCATATTTATTTTTCATTTTCCATAGCAATATGATCAATTCAAATAATCTTATTTATCTCTTAATTTGCTTATTTTAGTCTTCTTCCAATGAAGAAAAAAAGTTAAGATCAGTGACTTTCCTAATCTTCCTCATTATCACATCTCAAACTCCTGAGCAGATCAAAACGTACTGGAACATACCACTGACTAATAAAAAACAAAAATGCACATCTCTGTGGCTCAGGGTCCCTGCTTTTCCCAGAGCTGCAATCTGGATGCCATAGATTATGTATAGAAGAGACAGACAGCTAAAGAGAAAATCATCAGCCTTAGCCGTGATTAGCTGATTGGAAGATACTGATTTGCAGTCAAAGGGTTTGCTAACATTCCCTGATTTAGACAGTCTGGTCCACTAAGTTTTAGGGCAGTTAGACAAACAGAAAATTCCCTCAGAGAAGGTTTTTTAATATGGCAGAGGGGACGCTAGAATGAACCTTGTCTATCAGCAAGCTAAACTAAAAAATAAAAGCGAGGCCAGAAGGACTTGCACTTTCTGTGATTGCTCTTTTGTTCCTACAAAATCAGTCAATCAGATGCATTAGTCTTCATTCTGTGAAAAAAATATAGAAAGATAAATAAGGAACATTTTTCTCATGTAGTGTCTTCTGGAAACTCAAGATCATAGAAATGGATACCCTGTCCCCTGCCACCTGCAATAAAGCTGTATATTTAATATTTTACTAAATCAACTAAAATTGGTTTAATTAAAAGTATATTTTGATGAAACAAAATAACGAGCATTCTAATTAAACAAGGTTGTAGAATGGCTAAGACTTTGTTGTAAATTGAACAATGAAATGCTGTATTGAAACTTTGGTATGTTAATCATAACTACTATGCTATACACTTGAATAATTTCAGCAATATCAATCATCGATCCTGCTTTTCCTTAGGGTATACTCTTTTTTCCCATCACCTGTTGCTGCCTTTAGTTTTTCTTTCTGCCAGAGCCAAATACCTGATATTTCTTTTCTTCCTTACAGCCCTATCCAGCTTCCTTGATCAAATCAATCCTGAACTCAAAGATAATTCTCTTTATTCAAACTCTCTTAACTTTTAACTCTACCTGTGTTAGATTGCAGTGTTGGCCTTGGTTATTTCCTCTTATAAAAGCGGGTTATGTTCTTACCTGTGACCCTGAGACTTTCAGAAGTGCTTGTGTGGAAGCATATTTCCACTTCTTATTCTCCTTGGCTAGGCAGACTGACCTAAGCCATGTCTTAGTTTCCTCCTTCCTTCCTTCCTTCCTTCCTTTCTTCCTTCCTTCCTTCCTTCCTTCCTTCCTTCCTTCCTTCCTTCCTTCCTCTCTTTAATTTAATTTTATTTTTTGTTTGTTTTTCTGTCCATGTTGCCCAGGCCATGCTTAAAGTCATGATCCTCCCTCCTCAGCCTCCAGAGTAAGTGGAATTATAGGCATACACTACTATGCACAGTAAGTAGCAGACACTTTCAGAATTACTATATGGTTGGCTTTTGCACTCTTTCCTTCTGGTTAGTAAAAAATAATTTCTTAAATAGGATTTGTTACTTCATTATGGGTCCTAGAATGAGAAAACTCATGGAACAAAGAATTATTAGCTGATCCACAGCCATCCACATACAATGTATGCAAGAAAATGTCTGTGTGTCAAAGCCTCTGAAATTGTAGGGTTCATTGTTATCACAGAAAAATTAATACAATTTTATATGAGCAATTTTATTTTATTTAAATTTTAGCGTAGCCTATTGATGGGTATGGTATACAATATTTTGTATGATTTGCCTGTTTTCACCTATCATTTATGCTTTTAACCTGACTCTCAGGGTTGTGGTTTTAAAGAAAGAGAATACACACATCCTACCATGAGTCACTGATTTGTTTAATAAATATAGAGAAATTAACGATAAGTGGAGTCCTCCTGTAGCAAGTCCAATAGTAATCTATTTTTTGTAGCATTTTTACTTGCCTTTGAATTTCCTATGAATTTGTTGAAGATGCTGTTTCCCAGTAAGGTCTTTACAAGTTGATAAACAAAAATATTCCTATAATATTGCCTTCAATTCACAAACTTATATCTCCATTCAAGAAAAAAGCATACACTGATAAACAAATATCAGTATAATGAAAAGTTTACATTAGACTTTTTAAAAAATTCGTGGGCCAAATTCAGCATCAGCAATAGCACACTCTTTCCTGAGAAAAAGGCAAGAATTGTTTTCTTTTTAATGTCTGAGGAAAAATCCTGCCAATTACATGTAAGTGAGCCTGAAAATCTGTATTCCCACGAAAATTATTTTGTGAGAAGATTTGACACAGCAGAATAAGTATTTCTGAATTTCTGAATTTATATAGCTGATAAAATGAACAAGGCCTTATTCTTCTCAGAATATATACTTATGCCTAACAAACCCTTAAAGATGGTGGGCATTTAGGAACTGTGTATGAATTAAATATGTGATGTCAGTTTAATATTATTTACTTTATAAGTATCGTTAATACTTTGTAAAAATTGGCAAAAGTAATGTTTTATAAATACCAAAATAAAAGGATGTTCTATGGAACAAAATCTGAACTATGACTTATATTAGAAAATTCCATTTGAATAGCCAAATGGATGGGTATACATTTTATGTAATATGGAATGGGGGATTTTTAAGTCAGAGGTATGAACTTTAGGGAAAATTCCAATGTGGAGTTAATATGACACCATAGCATGCAATAATTTCATGGAACCACCTATGCAAATTAGTCTTATTTTATTTGTTTGTTTTTTTGTGTGTGTTTGGTTTGGTTTGGTACTGGAGCTTGAACCCAGGGGCATTCTACCTCCTAGCTGCACCCCCAGGCCAGCCCTTTTAATTTTCTATTTTGAAACAGTCTCACTAAGTTCTTGAGAACTGGCCTCCAACCTGTGATCCTCCTGTCTCAGCCTCCCAAGTACCGGGATTACACGTGTGCACCACCATGCCTGGCAAGAAAATACTTTCTTGCAATTAGCAAACACTGTTCTTCATCATGAATATTTCTCTTTATTAATAGAAAAAGTTCATGAATTAGTTTTTCTGGACCATAGATGAACATTCATGTATACATCTTCAAGCACTAAAGTCATCAATGTAGATAACACCTTTGGATAAGGGAACAATTCTTTAGACTCTCTATGGCAAAATGGCACCATTAGAGTGAAAACACTAATAAAATTCTCTAAGTGATGTGGTGACAGAAGTAAAAAGTATCTTGCTTATTAGATAGTTTTGAAAGTGGTATGAGACCTGCTTATATTTTTTAAGCCAAATGTAGAAAGTCAAGGGAAAGAAAGTCACAAGAAGATGAGTTTTTAAATTATTTTCCACAGATGTCTCTGCTGACATTGTCCCAAATATAAGTGAAGTTCATTGCATGTACCCAAAATCTTTGTTTAAATAACTAATAATGCATATTATTGAATATATCACAGAAGTACCAGAATATTACCAACAGTGGACTGTATTAATTTTAAGGCATAATTTCCCAGTGGACTATACTTTTAAGCCTTATGTGAAACATTGCTACCTAACATTTTACTTATTTATTCATCTTTAGACTCCAATTTATATTTTTAAATGCTAAAATAGCCCAAATTATCAAAAATTGTGGTAAAATATTTGTTTATCAAACACTGTAAAATATTATTCTGTTTTTTAAGATATGGCATCAATAACTTGTTTTATTTATTAGCATTCTTCCTAGTCTGACTGCTACAAAGATTTATCATTAGATAATGATTAATATACGTCAATCAACAGCAATTGTATAAATTGATGTTGTATAAATTGTATAAATTGTATAAATTGCTGTTGATTGACATAAATTTTATATAATTTGCATGTAATGCAAATCATTGAATTTTACATTATCTAAGATTAGTATCCTTACTATTAGAAAGGAAAAATATGGCTAAATAATTTTGAGATAACTTCAAGTTAAGTTGCATTTGTTGTGTTGTATCATTATGAAATAGAAAGTGATAGAATAGATATATAGCTGAATAGAAAGATAGATAAATGAAATTTTTATAAAAATTGCAAATTTCATAAATGTGCATAAAAGTTACCTATTTTTATTCCTTTATTTTCAATAATTTCATTCCTGACACATTGTATTCTAGAACAAAGCTAACCTCCAATATCATTAAAATTTAACATATATTGAGTTCTTTTTTTTTTCTTTTTTTGCGGTACTGGGGATTGAACCCAGGGGCATTCTACCTCCGTGCTACACCCCCGGCCCTATTTTTTATACTTTATTTTGAAACCGGGTCTCACAAAGTTGCAGAGGGCCTCACTAAGTAGAGAGAGAGAGAGAGAGAGGGAGAGAGAGAGAGAGAGAGAGAGAGCTGAGCCTGGCCGCGAACCCGGATCCTCCGGTCTCCACCTCCCCAAGTACTGGGATTACAAGCATGCGCCACCACGCCCGGCTCTATTGAGTTCTTTTTAAGGAACATTATTATCACATATTTTTATACTTACATACTTAAATTCAAGTTTAAGGAAATGAAATTTTCATATAGGTATTTTTTTTCTTTTTTTGTGGTACTGAGGATTGAACCCAGGGGCATTCTATCTCTGAGGTACACCTCCAGCACTATTTTATTTTTTCTATGAATCAGGGTCTCCCTAAGATACTGAAGCCCTTGCTAATTTGCTGAGGTTGGCAGTAAACCTGGGATCCTCCTGGTTCAGCCCCCCACATACTGTGTTACAGATGTAATCCACCATGCCCAGCTACAAAGAAATTTAACAAAAGAAATTGGAATCTGAGGGAAAATAAATATCATATATTATATATATATTATAACATATATATGTAATATGTATATATATCCTGAATATTAGCAATACCCAATTTATAATTTTATCACATTCTAAAAAGATATATTGGTGCAACAAATTTAAAATCTGTAGGAGATTTGGTCATTTAATGATACCATGAAAGAATCCATGAAGTGACGATACAATGTTCTCTTTTACAAACTTTTTTTGGGGGGTGGGGGTAATGGGAAAGGAACCCAGGGGCATTCTACCTCTGAGCTACATCCCCAGCCCGATTTTCTATTCTTTATTTCTAAACAGGGTCTCACTAAATTGCGGAGGCCTCACTAAGTAGCTGAGGCTGGCCACAAACCTGGATCCTCCGGTCTCCACCTCCCAAGTCCTGGGATTACAAGCATGCGCCACCATGCCCGGCTTTTTACAAACTTTTGTTTCTATTTTAATCTTTGTATTTTTAATCAAATAAAATAACCAGGGAGCATAAGAAAATACGCAGAACAATTTTATTTCCCTGTTCTGTTGGCAGAATGTATAACTAGAATTCAGAAAAAAAAGCCTATTTTTAAGTACATCTTCCAGGCAAGCCCCTCTGTTATGTCTATAATAATAGCGCCCAGTCACATTTCTGCCTTGCTGTTTTGTAACGTGAAAGCTATTATCTCAGCACTACAATTTCATCACCTTAAGCTTGTGTGTAATTTAATATCCTCCCTAATGATCTTCAAGGGAGTATCTGAAGCATTTTATTTAAAATATTTACATTAGACTACACACATATAGTACTGTTTAAAGATAGTTAATATCATGAGTAATGATTTCAAATAGGAAGAAAAACAGCAATTCTCTATAATCTGTTTTTTTTTAATATGAGAGAAAATCACTCAGTGATTTCAATTTATCCTGTGAAAGTGAGTAGACTAAATTACTACTTTATTACTCCTCTCAAGTAGTTAATTAAAGTAAGTTACTCATAGACTCATTATTGCAAACTAGTGTTTTATTTAAATATAAATGAGCAGGAATTTTTAAACTATAAAAGCTGAATTCAGCCTAAGGACTTGAGATGTGTTTTGTTTCCTTTTAAGACACTCATAAAACAGTGGGCAAGATAAGACAAAGTAGAAAAAGTTAAATCTTAAGAACCTCTAATACACCAGATTACTAAAAAATAGTAAATGTATGTCTCAAATGCTTTTTGATACTTCATCTGTACAAGTCAAGGATTGGCTACAGTAGGGCTTCTTTGAGATGCAGCAATCATGATTTGTCATTGGTGGTGAAAATGATAGGAAAATTCTGAACCTTTATGGTAAATTATGCTACTATTATTCAGAGAAAAAGTATATTTTTAACTGATCTCTCCCACCTACATGAGAAACTGGATCTGAGTTATATTAGTTAAAGTAATTCCCTCGTCTCTAAGAAAAATATCAATAGTGTGAAAGGGTAGACATTTAATTCTCATTCATGTAAAATATATACTCAGTTTTCTTTATTGGTGGGTGGCTGCTCTCCTCGCCCACTGGTGGTATTCTGAGATGAAGGCCCCTACCTACCATCTGGTAGTCCTGTCATCTACAACATGTGTCTTCCCCAAATCTCATTTTTAGAAAATAAGGCAGTGAAGGAGAAAAGGTTATCAAGGATGGTTAATATGTGGGAGATTTTTTTTTCAAGTTTAAGCCTGGAAATGGTGCACTCCATTCCCATTCACACCTTCTTTGCCATAACTCAGTCATTTATTACCTGTTAATGACAAAGGAGAACGTGAAATGCAGCTGTGTGCCCAGGAAGAACAAGGATTGGGTTCAGTATACTTATTCTCTACTTAAGAGGACCTATATTGTGTTGGTCTAGGTTCTCATATATTACAACTAAAAGAGTAACAGTCTGATTACTAGCTAGTTATTTCATGGATTATTAGGAAATGAATTTAATAAATCAAAACATTATTTGAGCTTTATTAACCACTACCTAATTATGCTTATTTTTAGATATTCTGAGTCAAATTATGTTTTTACCTGTGTATCTAGTTTTTATTTTGCTTCCTTTTTTTCTAAGGTGAGGAATACATGAAAAGCCAAGTCCAGCTGGGCGTGGTGGCGCACGCTTGTAATCCCAGTACTTTGGGAGGCAGAGACTGGAGGATCCGGGTTCGCGGCCAGCCTCAGAGCTCTCTCTCTCTCCCTGTCTCTCTCTCTCTCTACTTAGTGAGGCCCTCCACAACTTCATGAGACCCGGTTTCAAAATAAAGTATAAAAAATAGGGCCGGGGGTGTAGTGCAGAGGTAGAACGCCCCTGGGTTCAATCCCCGGCACTGCAAAAATAAATAAATAAATAAATAAAAGCCAAGTCCAAGGACTGTGTGCTGGACATCATTCTAACTGCATTACAGGACTTAGCTTATTTAATCTTCATGGTCATTCTCTAATGTAGATACTACAGTCACTTCTTGAATATAAATGAGGCAATGGCCGACACAGAACTTAAGTGATACCTACTAAATGGACAGTCTTGGATTTTGAATCAAGGATGCTTGGCTCCAAAGTCTGTACTTCTAACAAGCTTACTCTAAGGTGAGGACTAACAATTTACTATTTTTTTTATTCCAACTTCCAGGGTTAGTAATTGTTCATATAATTTTAAGGAATATTAGACTTGGGAATATTTTAGGGAGTACACTAGTTTCAAACACTATTAGTTAAATATATTGAAAGTTAAAATGCTTGAATTCAATTTATAGGTTTCCTTATATAATTTTGAAACTAAATACAAACTTTCCATGTGGCTCTCTCACTTTATTACATGGTAGCGGTTTTTCCTGACTTAGAGGATAATCTATTGTCATCACAGTAGGTAATCTCAGGAAGCTTAAGGAGCATGAGCAATTTCAGCAAAGCTTGGGAGGGCCAGAGAGCAATGTGGGCAGGGGTCTGGTTCTGTAGGAACCCACGCTTATCCATAATCAGGACCTTAGTCCTCTCACCTCCCCTATTGTCAGGAAAAGACATTTTGGAAGAAGTAAAAGATGATTACCTTTTTTTTTTTTTTTTCAGAATCACTGAGGGACTTTTCTCAGGCTATTTGTCTCCTAAGAAAGAAGTACCCTTTTCAGAATGTTTTGATTCATCAAAAAAGTATTCTGTGACTTATCTTGCCACATGGATTCGTTTGCCAAGCTTTACATGGTACAGAATTTTTATACAGAATCCGTTTCTTCTATGTTCAGTATGCCAGTGGCAAAGCTCATTATTTGTGAAATTATAATTTTAAGGATTGGTAGTAGGTTAAGGATGACTTGTCTGAAGTTTCTACTGATGAAATCATTTCTTTTAAATGTTAAATTTCTCACAATTTTTTTTAGAAGTTCAGTTTTTTATTTGAAAAGTAGTTTTCTAGCCAGGCATGTTTGCACATGCCTATAATTCTAGTACTAGGGAGTTTGAGACAGGAGGATACCAGCTTCAAGATCAGCCTCAGCAATTTAATGAGATCCTCAGCAACTTAGCAAGATGCTGCTTCAAAGTTTAAAAAAATAAATAGGTCTGGGGTTATAACTCAGAGGTAGAATGCTCCTGGGTTCAATTCCCAGTACCAAAAAAAAAAAAAAGTTTTCTGCATAGCTTTGGGGTGCAGCTCCTTTTTGGAGCTTCCCTATGGTTTACTACTACTACTAATAATATTAATAATAATGTGGATAATAATGACAACAACAACAATAATAATAATAATGAAAATCACAATACCCACATTTGTTGAGCTCTTAATATGTGTCATGAAATAAGATATTTTAAAAACACTGAACCTTTGTAGCTTTATAATGGCTAAGATGGTTCTGATGAAAAGTTGGCACTACCTTTTTTATTTTCACTTTTACATAGCTATAGCCCCATGATTCCAATCAAGACAAGCTAGACAAGAGATAAGTTATGGCTGAGAAAATAAGATGGACTAAATATTTCAAGCCAAGAGTATTTTTTCTTTCTTCTCTTTTTTTTTAAATTTTTATGTTGTGTGTGTGGTTCTGGAAATTGAACCCAGGTGTGTTCTACCTCTGAGCTACACCCACAGCCCTATTTTATTTTTTATCTTTAAGCAAGGTCTCGCCGAGTTACCGCATAGTGGCCTTGAACCTGCAATTCTCCTGTCTCAGCCTCACAGGCAATGGAATTATAGATGTTAACCACTGTACCAAAGCTGAGAATATTTTTCTTTTAACTATGAAATGTGTAAAGCTTTATCTCTGAGGTCTTGCTGTGCATAACAACTTCTTGAAAATAACTAAAAATCAATTTTTCTTAAAAAAAAGAAAAGAATTTACTCTTTCATAATCTGCACTACAATTATCATCATCCGTCTTTGGAGAGCAACCATGATGAACCTTTTTTTGTATGATTTTTGGTACTGGGGATGGAACACAGGGGTATTCTATCTCTGAGTTACACTCCCAGTCCTATTTCATTTTTTATTTTGAAATAGGGTCTCACTAAGATTCTGAGAACCTTGCTAAGTTGCTGAGGTGGGCCTCAAACCTGTGATCCTCCTGTATCAGCCTCCCAAGTACTGGGATTACAGCATCTAAACATTTTTTAAAATAAGTTTAATAAAAATACCTCCACGTCAGCTGTACATATAACTATTTACATATATGCTCCTTGATGCATAGTTGTCAAAACTGGGGGCAAAATAAGAGTAAAGAAGGATATGAATTAGAACCTAAAAACTCTTTTATGACTACTTTGCATGAGCGTCATTAGACAGGCTTAGCCTAATTTTGTTTTATAGGGAATTCAATTTCTCACAGGTGCAGGCATTTACATAAATGAATGAAGCAATCTTCAGTAAGACAAAAGATTTATGCTATAATTGTAATATAGCAAATGACAAAGTCTAATTATGCTGCTTTTTAAAACCCTTGTATGATGTTGTAAAACAAGCAAACAACTTAACCTCAAAAAGTCATGTGTGGTCAATAATTTGATAACTTGGGATAGATGGTATGATTTAGTTTCATTTTGTTACTTTTATTATAGTAAATGAAGTTGCCATAAACCAATCTCTGGTTATTTAACTGAAAAGCTAGACCTTGAAGCCAAACTCTTTGCTTCAAATCCTAGATTCAACATTTGCTTGCTCTGTGACTGAGCAAGTTTCCTGAGGGCGCCTTAGGATGCTATTCTAGGATTCGTTTCACACATATAAGGTAGTTACTACAGTATATAGAACATAGTAGGTCTCAAAAGAAGAAAGATATTAAAATATATACTATTATTTTTACTAATATTCCCTTTATGTTAATCATATCATTGTTTGGGTATTTTCTTTTTTATGTTTTTTTTTAATTTGGTGCATTGTAATTATCCATCATATTGGGGTATACAGTGACAGAAAAATACATGCACACATCCCTTGAGGATATTTTGTTTGGAAGTGACTAACATCTTTGTTTATTGTAGAGGTGATATACTTTCTATTTACTTATTAATGAGAAATTTAAAAAATATACATTTGGCCTTAAAGACATTTGAGGTAACAAGCACATTTTGAAAAAAATTCTTAGATTTTATAATTATATATATCATAAATTGATTCTTCTCCTGTACCATTAGTCAAAGTTGTAAAAACATCTTTACTTTGCAACAGCATGAAAAGGTGATAGCAAGAGATGTTATTAGTAATTACAATAATTAGTTAAATATGTAAATGTACAGCTGAAGATTCCATTACATCCTGTGTACTCGTGTTCCTATAATTGTGAATGTATGTCTTGACAGACAATATTAGGTTTAAAGATTTGGTCAAAGTACAGAGAAAAGGGTAGATATTTATTTTCCTAATAATCTATTTGGACAAAGCTCATAATCTTACTTTTTTAATAAACCTAAAGTAGGAAGAAAAGATAAACATTGATTCCAACTCTGAAAAAGAGCCTATATTGTTTAAAAATATGCAATTTTTTTTTTTTTTGTGGTACCGGGGATTGAACCCAGGAGGGTTCTACCTCCACGCTACACCCCCGGCCCTATTTTTCATACTTTATTTTGAAACCGGGTCTCACGAAGTTGCGGACGGCCTCACTAAGTAGAGAGAGAGAGAGAGAGACAGGGAGAGAAAGAGAGAGAGAGAGCTGAGGCTGGCCGTGAACCCGGATCCTTTGGTCTCCGCTTCCCAAAGTACTGGGATTACAAGCATATGCCACCACGCCCGACTGCAAAAATATTTTATTCAGTACAGTTCATTGATAATATAGGCCTAAAGAACTTATACAAATAATAGAACTAATAATTAAGAATGAATTTCTGAGACTATTTCTGAGTGTACATGACAAAATCAAATCTTTTGTTTTATTTATTTATTTTTTAATATGTTTTTATTGGTGCACTGTAGTCTCACATCACAATGAGTATCAGTTTGGTATTAACATATATGCACACAGCTCTTGGTGTCCCTCCCCCACGCCTCCCGCCGACCCTCCCCCACATGTAGCACTGAGAATGATGTTGGTATAATCTCATATATACACATTGTTTATGACAGTAATTCCATTGATTCACTTCTTTATTGCGCTTCCCCTTCCCTTGTACCCCTTCCATTGAACTAATGAGGGTTCTCTGTTGTCATTGGAGTCCCTTTTGTGTCCCCACTACTCCCTAGGTTGTGCATATTAATAAAAACATATGTCCCTTCTTTTTTTGTGATTGGCTAATCTCACTTAACATAATGTTCTCCAGATCTTTCCATTTTCTTGCAAATGCTGTTATTTTGTTCTTCTTTATTGCTGAGTAGAATTCCATTGTGTGTATTTCCCATAATTTTGTAATCCATTCATCTGTTGATGGACATCTAGGTTGGTTCCATAATT
>PVJS01040377.1:0-18468 GCA_004027185.1 Glis glis
AGAGAGAGAGAGAGAGGAGACAGGGAGAGAGAGAGCGAGAGAGCTGAGTCTGGCCGCGAACCCGGATCCTCCGGTCTCTGCCTCCCAAAGTACTGGGATTACAAGCGTGCGCCACCACGCCCAGCCCTGAATGCTAGTTCTTTTATGACATCTAGAAGCTCTACTTGGCTGGCATGTATGACATTGGCTAGTAGAAAAATTGTATTATTAGTAAAATTTGTTTCAGAAATACAATTTGCTGGTAGATCAAATCTTTCAATAGTGGGGCCTTATGGGAAGAAATATTAAGAGGAACCTTTGGTGGTTAGGAAGTTAGCAACCAGAAAATAAGGCAACTGGGATGCATGGGTAATCGATTTGTGCCTGGGATCTATCCCATGGACCGGGGCACAGCATACTGGGAACTGGGATGACTGGCTGATTGTAGAGAGCATGCAGTTTCTGAGGTTCATGGGAGCAGTTAAACGCAGCCCTCTTCAGCCTGCCTATACAACCTGAGCCTCTGCCCAATGCCTTTCTAACACGACCTGTCTACAGGCAATTCTGGGATTGATGCTTCCTTTATCAAACCATGAACGTTCTTTTCTATTTAAAAAAAAAGGCTCACTAGTTCCATGAGATTATATGGCAAGACATTCAAAAAGGAATTTATAGATTTGCAGACTTTCCCTGGAGGAAGAAGGCAGACCACATTTGTGCATCATCTTGGACTCTTTGAGTTGTGACACATCCAATCCATGCCAACAGATGGCAATGGACGCAAGCTGACCAGCTTGTGACAGGATTACACACATTGATGATTCGGTTGGAATAAGCAGTTTCAGTGTGGTTTAGATTTGTTCAGGTTATATGAAAATATCACAGGCACCATAGAAGGGAGTGGTCAGTTTTCATATTTGGAAAAGAAGAGAAGGAGTATGAGAGCAGAAATAGCATAACTCATCTCCCCCCGCCTCCATCTCTCTTTTCTTTTTGGCAAAATGCAAGAAGAAAGACTTCACTGAAAATTTTATTTTATATCCATTGAATAACTTCTCCCCAGAACGTGATCTCTCTAGTTGAAGAGATGGATAAGACTGAGCAAAAGTGAGAGCAGAGAGACAAGGTGTACAAGAAAACACGAGATAACCTTTGAGAGACCTTTCCTGAGCCAACAATGCATCACAAAGACAACAGCCCCCTCCCCGACATGGCCTTGATCTTTTCTAAATAAAAAGTGATATGTTGCCTGCATTAAAGGCCACCATAAAGTCTAGAGGTAAAAAATCTTGGAACAAGGCATAGCCCATGCAGTGTTATAAAACAAACGTTATTTTAGGACCATGCTGGCCTTTCATTTTTCATAATGGCTAGTAGGGTTGGATATTATTCTATTGGAATTCTGACTGTAGCCATATCAATAAACCCAGTAAAAATTATACATGAAAATTATCCCAAAGTGTGCCTTCCCTGCCATCCACCTGATCAATGGAATTAAATAGTTATCTTTATAAAGAAGCATCTCAGAAAAACAAAGTGGTGTTCTGTTGCTATTGATTTGCATTTGGGTTTCATGGTGGAGAAGTTTTAGTGGCCATATTACCATGGAGGTGAGGAAGGAAGAGAATATTTACATAGGAAGGAAAAAACATATCATAGACGCTAAAATAAGATCCCTCCAATACTCCATTTTGTGCAAATATATTCTATTTCTGCACCCCAAATTCCTCCAAACAGTAGTTAAAATCAAGCAAATTCAGTTGATTCGTGATTTTGCTCCTTGCGTTACTTCCACTTCCCTTTGCTTCTAGTTGCTTTGATTTTAGGAAACCTGGAGGTCACGATGACGTTTATCCTCTTCCATCCTCTTCCTAAATATAGTATAAGGCAGGGCAAGCCGGAGGCAATGAGCTCCCAAAATAGCCCGTCATGTCTCATTTGTTCTCTGCTCTTGCTGATTTTGATCCTCATTCCCTTTGCTGTCTCCTCTGCTACAGACCCTCCCGGTAGACACACAAACAAGCCAAGTCTTCACTCGTCCCCATTCCTGTTACCTCAGAGACTTTGAAGGGTTTTTTTTTTTTTTCCTTTTGAGAAGGCTTTTCCATAAAATGCCAGGTCAATAATCAATAATCAACACACTTCCTGGCCTAAAAAACACACGCCTTCACTTACATAGGGCCCTAGGGGCAGCTCTTCTTGGAAATGGCCCAGCTTTGTCAGGGATAAACCTGGGGAGTTTATGCACAAGAACATGGCTTGGAAAGTCTTATAGAATTCAGATTATTATTTGTAGCAACTCCTGATGTTCCATGTGTAACAAATTGGCCCACGTCATCTCACGCTTATAGCCTTCCTCATAGTCAACTACCCTGCTATTCAGCAGCGATGCTTTATTTCAGCCTCAGAGAATCAAAATACAACGATAAAACAAACAGTCTCTGCCTCCCAGAGTGTGTGTTTGAGGTCCTTAAATTGGGAAAAACCAAGAAAATAAATGGCAAATAGTTTCTACAGTTTCATACACCAAGAGCTGTGTGCATGCATATTAGTATTACACTGAACCTTACTACCATGCATAATTGTAATGCACTAATAAAATTATTTTTAAAAAATAATTTTAAAAGCTGGGGTGGTGGCACATGCCTATAATCCCAGTACTTGGGAGGCTGAGGCAAGAGGATCCCAGGTTCGAGGCCAGCCTCAGCAACTTAGTGAGACCCTAAGCATCTTAGCAAGACCCTATTTCAAAATAAAAAATAAAATATGTAGGTAGAATGGCTCGGAGGTAGAACACCCCTGGGTTCAACCCCTAGTAATACGTGAATTTTTGAAAAAGACGTTTCAGCAGACATACGCAACTTGATGTCAAGGATTTGGCTGCAATCAAGACATCAAGGACAAATTGGCTTTTCTTACACTCACTGGGCAGTTGCTGCCACTCGGAAGGGCTGTATTTCTTAAAGAACTGCAACATCCTTAACCTGCTTGGAGAAGTTTTCCAGAAACGCATGCAACTTAAATCTGTTGGAAGAGGAATGGCATTTTTATCAAGTTTTATCCATTCGAATCCAATATCAGACAGCTATGGATTTTCCATTTGGGAGGAAAGTGGTACTTGTAGAGAAATTTAAAGTCTCTGGTACTCATGGGATTGCCAGTCAGTGTAACAGGCTATGAAAATATGCCTGTCTCCACCAGTAATGACAAACAGGACAAGTACATGATATAAACATTTGCCAGATATCAGAACAAGACAGGCTTGGAAATGAGAAAACTAATACATTTGTTTTATGTTATTTGAGTGGTGGTTCCAGGCAAACATTTGTGAAGCCTCTAAAGCAAAATAAAAACTCAGTAATGAGCCCTCATTACTGTGTTTGAGAAACAATGCAAGAGGTAAAAGGATTAAAACAATGACTTCATGTCCATTCTGATCCTCCAATCCTATGGTATTAAAATCAAATAGAGGATAATGGACTTCCTTCATGGTTTAGAGACTTAAACACTTTAAAAAATTGTGATCTTTTATTCACCAAGTTCCCAAATCATTTATAAGAAACAGACAGTTACTATCTCTCAAAGCTATGTGGATCTATTGGAGCCATTCTCCTCCCCCCCCATAACTAATGATCTCACTCTGTGGAATCTATGTTTAGAAGACAGTTAACAGACAGACAGTGACAGCAGAGACAAAATTCCACATAAAACTTGCAGAAGACCCAGCTGCCGCTTATATGCAATTTGAAATTCAGCATTCTCTCTAGGATTCAGTAGCTGAAAGCTGTCTCCAATCCCATTCATCCTGATCTTAAATGAGTGGGATTATTTTCAGAGGTCTGGATGAGACGAGAAAAGCAATAACATTGGTTGGTGGAACGAATAAGAGAAAAGGACCGCTTCCTTGCCTATACCTACAACTACACCTACACTTATTTTTATACTAAGCTGGTTCCCACTGGATCCTAGCACTGTCTCTGTGTGCTGCATACATTTTGTGGACTCTATGAAGTTTTGTGGAATCCACGGATACATAGAAGGATGGATTTATGCTAACCACTGAACGTAGCATAATACCAATTTGCTCTGGACATGCCTAATAACAGGGGTTTCAGGGTGTTAACCACCCAGTATATACTAAGTACTGTCCTCGCCCCTATTGTAGTTGAACATTCTAAAATTACCATTGACAGTTGATGCTACATTTTACCTTGCGTTTTAAGTAAGATAATATCCAGACAAAGAATGTCTTAGACACTAGAAAGTACAAATGGCAAAATTACATGTATTAAAAATCTTTTGTATTTAGGACAGTTCCTAGCCAGGGAGCCAGGGAGGATGTACAGGAAGAATTGAAGAGTGGCTCAGGCGCATGCACGGTGATTAGAGATGTCCTCAGAGGACCTGCGAAGCTCATCAGTGCTCTTGGAGAAGTGTCCTCTGAAGCCTTAAATTAGACTGCAAAGGTCCACAGCAAGGCACCCACAGCTAGCATGTAAAAAGAAGTAAATAAAAGGAGAGTTGTATGACCTGTTCCACAGGATCTATGTATTTCCTTATAATAAATGTGTATTTTTCTGTCACGCTATTGTTGGAAGAGAAATCATTGAATCATTTTGATTTTATGTTTGGAAACAGAGCGACCACATCCTTTTTGATTCACACATAGCTATCTTTTAGCTGTCTCTAAGGTTCATACTAGTAATGTGTCAATGTTAGCTTTCTTGAGAAAGCTAAGATATTTTATCTAAAAGAATGATAAATTTTAAAATGACCTTGAAAAATGAATATTAGATTAAATCCCATTAAGATTCAGTGGATGAGAAAAAGTCCATACAACTTGTTAGTGATGAAAAAAGGCTTTAATTTTTAAAGATAATTTTCCTGCTTCAGGGGGCACAAAATATATAATCAAGTAGTTCCTTGATTACTGAAGTTTTTAGTTTCCTACTCACATTCTTATATGTTAGAACTCCTCAAGTCAAATGATGCTATTTAAAAATGCATAATTATATATACAAATGATAATGGTCAATATGAATATAAAGGAAAAATTACAACAGTTAACATTAATTTTACAGACTATTACACAATCCTAAATAGGACACTAAATTTAACTGTGGCTACCTCATGGACTAACTGTAAGCAAAGTCTTACCTTTTGACCTTTGCATAGGTCTTTTTTTTTACTTAATTCTTGGTGCATCTTCAACTGATGAACCAGAAATAAAGTCCAAAAATTAGTATAATGGAGTTTCCATGTAGTTGGAAAGAAAAATGCCTATTATTATAGAAGTCCTCAAACTTAAAACTTGAAAGGCAATTTGAAATTGTCAATCCATAAACCATATGGAAAGCACCACAAACTTGGACCAGGGATGGATTCCCGAGGATAGAGGAGAGAGTCCTTCGGATGCACAGGGCAAATTACGAGAATTGGTGATTCAGAGATTCAACTGGGAGGCCAAATGATGTCAAGCCTAGGCAGCCATTTTGACTATGTACAACTCAATTAGATAAAGCTGATCTATAGCGAGGAGGATGACCTGGCTGTGCACCCTCCCCCCTGGTGAGACATAAAAGCCCATGGAAAAGAGGCAGAAAGAAAGGAGAGAAAGAGAGCCATTGCTGTGTCTCCTATGACTTTGCAACTTTAGGTTTTATTTGATCATGAATATAGATTATGTTCATACCATCGGATTGCATGAGATACCCCTTTCAGAAAATGATCTTTATTTTGCTTAAATTACCTAGAGTGGGTTTCATTTTGGCTATAACCAAAGAATTCCTGGCCAGAATATGAGCTTCATGAAAGCAGGGATGATGCTTGTTTTAACATGACTTAAGAACCACACTTAGTCAACAACACAGATTGTCACATGAACTGACCATAGGAAAAGGGAGATATAGAAATTCTGCCAAAGAAATCAGGGGAGGGCAAATGGGGAGGATCCATTTTCCTTTGCCAACTCCAGGTTCTAGGAGAGATGTCTTTATGTATTCACTGGGATGTGATAATGAAGTGGTTCAAGGAAAGGACAAGTCACAAGTCAGTGGACGGTCATTCTACTCGAGGTCACTCTGAGACTTTGGCCTGTCTCTTCAGCCATTGTAGCACTTTTTGTGTGTCTTAGTCCATTTTGTGTTGCTATATCAAAATATCCGAGACAGAATTTTGTAAGTAAAGTGATTTATTTGCCTCACTATTCTGGTGGCTGGTTGTTCATTAATGAAATGTCGATAATGGATTTTGACCCAAATAAGGGGTCGTGAAAACCAAAAGCATTAATACTTACGAAAGTAATTTCAAAATTGGTGTCATATTAAATCTATCATTTAAAGAAATCCCATTCAGAAGCCCTTGAACAAAGTTGGGGTTAGTGAGTCAGGGAAATTGTTTAAGCAGCAGAAAAGGGGGTACCCTCCCACATGGCTCTGGAAGTTTCCAGCCCAGAGCCCCTCTATTTTCCCACCTGCTCTTACCACTGAAACCTCAGGCTTCGTTGTTGAATTAGAAGCACATTTTCACTTTTAGAATTCCCTCTGCTATCAGCCCCATTTCTTCTCTTTGGCTTAAAAATATTAGGGTGTGGGGAAGAAGAGGAAAAGGGAATATTATTTGGGATTTCTCTCTCCTGAGAGAAAGCCCTGGTCTTTACCCTAATCCTCCCAGCTCTGGTTGCTGTTGACCCTTCTTCAGACACTAAGACATCTTATCTCTCCCTCTCCAGCCTGCATTCAGCCCACCCCAGGGACTTGCCTCCCAGAAATCCAGAGCCTGGTGAATAAAGATGAATCTCCATGATGCTCTGGGTTCTTGACTGTGGCAGCTCATTATTCTCCTGTTACAAATGAGGAAGGTTTTCAGCTAAACAGTTAAGTAATTGATCCAAAGAACCACTCTGAGGCATCAACGAAGCTGAAAATGGAATCCAAATCTCCTCTCTTTGGACTCAAATGAAGACTTTAATGAGCTCTTTCTTCTCGAAGCCAAGAAACCTTGAAGAATACTCATTACCCTCAAGAGTTTTTGGAGGAATCCACTTTATGTATCCCAGATTAAAGAACAAAGGAAAACTGAACATGCTTAATAATAGTTTATAATTTGCAGGTAAAGGAAACCTTTCAATATGTTAAGTCTACTTTCCTATGGATAGTTTCATAAGCCATTAAGTCAACAAACCTGATGAGTCCATTTGGCTTGTCAATTGTAGGTACAATTGACCATAAATAGATTAGACCTACTCTTTCTTTTCTGTCACTCAATTATGCTTTGGCTGCCAACACACTGGTGAAGCCACAACAGATTCTTTTGTGATAAACTCTTCCTATTCCTCCTTGCTGTTTGCGTTACCCTAATGATCTGCCCCATGTTGTGTCCACTGCTATTGTGATATGGAAAAGCAGCAGATTCCATCCACACTAACCTTGTTCCCTCCGAGTCCTCTTTCAGACACTGTTGTGGTTTGAATATAGAACATCTCCCCAAAAATCTCATGTATTGGCAATGCAAAAACGTTCAGAGGTGAAATAATGTAATCATCTATCATCTATCATCTATCTTCTATCATCATCTATCTATCTATCTATCATCTATCAATCATCTATCTATCATCTATCTATCATCTATCTATCTATCTATCTATCAATCATCATCTATCAATCATCTATCATCTATCATTTATCTATCTATCTATCATCTATCTATCATCTATCTATCATGTTTATTCCCTACTACAAGTAGGATATGTGGGTTTTGAAAAGAGATCTAAAGTACTCAAAGAAAAATAAAAATTGGAATATTTAGAATTGAGTTCATAGCCATAGGCCATTTTTTCCTAAGTGCCTGCACATGCCCGTGTAGTAATTACTATTCTGTAACAGGCCCTGTAAATGCATTTGCATGCATGGCAGTCCTCGCTACTATCCTGCAAGGAGACCCTGTGATCACCATCCTCTCACAGTTGTCTCATTGGTAGATCTGTGACTGGAAATTAGGCTTTCTGATTCCAGGGCCTGGAAGTGGCTGACACTACACTGGAGCCTTGTAGAATTGCAATTTGAAGACACATATCAAATAATGGGACTCTGATTTGTTGGTAGGAATCCAAAATGGTCCAGCCACTTTGGAAGACAATTTGGCAATTTCTTGACAAGCTAACCATACTCTTACCAAACAGCTCAGTAGTCAAGCCCTTTGGTATTTACTCAAAAGCACTGAAAACTTACATCCACACAAAAACTTGCACACAGATGTCTATAGCAGCTCTATTCACAACTGCCAAAACTTAGAAGCAACTGATGAAAAGACACAGAGAAAATATAGATGCATATTACTAGTTAGAAGAAGACATTCTGAAAAGGCTACATATTGCATAATTTCAGCAATATGGTATTCCGGGGAAGGCAAAACTATGGAGACTGTAAAGAGACAGTGGTTTATGGGGAGGGAGGGATGAACAGGTTGAGCACAGGGGATTTTTAGGGCAGATAAAATACTCTAAATGATGCTATAATGGTGGATATATGTCATTACACATTTGCTCAAACCATAGGATATATACCACTAAAAGTGAACCCCAATATAAACCATGAACACCATGGTGATTATGACGTGTCAATGTAGGTTATTGATTGTAACAAATATACCACTTTGGTGGGGGGTGTTGATAATGGGGGAAGCCATACAAGGGGTATGTGGGAAATCTCTATACTCAGAGATGTAGGAAGACAACTGAGGCTGATGTATCAGGATAGAACCAGGACAAGACTGCTGTATTCTGGCTCCCATCAGACCCTTTGTGTCCTAGCCATAAATTACACTGTCATCTGCAAAGGACAACAGGGAGATGATGGTGCTGACTTCCACATGCTCATCAGAACAGGAGTGAAGTTCCAGAGCCCTGCTGGGGATGAAAAAGATTCAAATGGGTCTACGTGGAAAGAAGGCAAAGAACAAAGTAAGTATTTAATAAGTGAATAAATGAATGACCATAAGATGTTTCATAGCTAAAATCTTCTGGCACTTACTAAACCATTTAGGATATAAAAACGTTGATTTTAAAAATTATTTATGTTTCAAGAAATATAAGAATCCAAAGTTTAGAATTTACAGACCTATGTACACATTTATAGCTGTAACTTTTTATTACTATTGTCACCACTGTGGATGTTACACATAGCTAGGATCATGTTTCGAGTTCATTCTATGTACCAGTCATAATAATTATATACTAGTCCTAATAAATATCATTTATTGAGTGTCTCCTGCATGTCAGATGTTAAGTACTTTAGAAACATGATTGTATTTGATTAGAATTCAGCTCTGAATCTCTGAAATATCAAGCTAGGTGAGAAGGAGAGGTATTTTCATCAAGTTCCTTAGGTCATATACAAGAAATAATGAAGGAGATGCAGGCAGAATGATCCAAACTCTGGAATTCCACTAAGATTTTGGAAAGAAGAGGATATGAAGCCAAAGTTTGTTTCTGAGAAGGCCAAAAATTCCCCTTTGGGCAGAAAGCAAAGTAGATATGAAGGTATACTCAGGACTCATTATCAGAGGTGAAGGTTGGATCACCTACTGCTGTCCTAGAAGGAGACGCTGGGCCAGTCCCCCAGGGAACTGTTCATGTTCCTGAGCCAAGAGATGGTAGTGAAGACAGAGAAAGGCCTTTAGGGGTTTTGCAGAAAAAACTTTCACTCCACAGTTAAAGTGCTCATGCAAGAGAAATGAGAACAGCAGTATTGCAAGGAATCCGCCCAGGCTACCGCAGAGCAGAGAAGCCGGCCCCCGAGGACAGGTCGCAGGCCTTGCTGGACTCGCAGGGAAGATGGGCCAGGGGCACGTGCACTAAGAGCACACAGGTACATGTACAAGGAAGATAGGCGGGGATATGCAAATGGCGCAGTAAATGTCTGTTGAAGGAATGAATGACTGAGTAGAGGAATGCTCGTGTGGGCGTTTCCATCACTACAATATTATGGGCTGTAAGCCAAGATCTATGATATACTAAGATATTTAAGGCTAAGCAAAACCAAGTGCACTAGCCTTGGGAAAAATGTCTTTTTCTGAGTAGATGTAAGTGTTGAGAGTTATAAGACTTTATCAAAAGACTCTGGATGCCTGGCCTGGCTTATATGCTATCTGATTAGCATATAAAGTCACCTGTTAGAAAAGAGGCCCCCAAAGTCCTCTTCAGGTGATTTCTAGAATGACTTTCTTGTATACCTGAGTGTAAAACTGGAAATAAGGGCATTGTTGCAAATTGGAATTGCTTTCCTCACCATGTGCAAGTCAATCATTTCTTCACTTTTGAGCCCTGTGAGTCTTGGAGAAGGTCATAGCCATCAACTACAGTTAGTGCGTTGTCTTGTGGAACGATAATTCATTTGGAAGGCAGTCCCTTTCCCCGTCTTTGTCTCTCGAAGCAATGGGCTTCTGGAGATTTGCAGCTGCTTTTTTGCCTGTGTGACCTGCAATGGAACTTTCCTCAGAGGCTCACCTTCCTTGTATACAAAGTGAGGGTGTAGCTCCCTCTTGTCACCCTTTCTAGGGTGATGGGGCTCCGATGGTTTCTGGACACCCGAGGTTTTCGTCTTCCATTCCATGTAGTCATGTTGTCTCTTGCTCTTGGGGCTTTCTTATCTCCTGGCCAGCCCAGGCTCAGACCTTGTTTCATATTCTGTCAAACTGCCCCAAGATTCATCAAGAAAAGTGACAATGCCCTTTGGCACTATGTCTACAAATGAATTTTTAAAAAGGTGTAGAGTATGTACCTAAAAACATGTGGATTGCTTTGTACTTAAATATCAGTTTTGGTGTCCAATATGAAAATGTTTACCTTCTGACATGTTTGAGTTGTGGTTTTCTATTTGTTCATAAAATCCTCCTGATCCTCACTCTTGGGGTATTTAATAAACGCAGCTTTATTAGCTGATTGTGAGACGTTCCTGGAAGAAAAGGGCTTGTTTGTTTAGTTCACAGTTACTTGCAAATCAGTTATGTGCAAGGCACTGTTCCAGAATCTGGGTCAGGAACATGACCCCTGCCTAACGGATCTTAGAATTTGGAGGGCAGCTAGAAATGTATATGTGCTCACTGTGATGCTCTGGGTTCAATGACAGAAGTATGCACGAGATCTATGCACTCACAGAGCAGGTACTTAGTTCAGCCAGGCAGTATCTGTGGGGGCCGAGGTCTGAGGAAAGAGCATTTGGTCAAATATGAACAGGGAAGCACTTTGGAGAAGTGGTCTGCAAGATAGTTTCTCCTTAAAAGCTGCTTTAAAGCGCTAACTTCCACGCAACTAGGGTGTGGGAGGCCTCTTTTGAAAGCTGCAGGATGCGATGGAAATTTGGGTAGAAAAACTGGAGCAGGGTTATCAAGAGATGATGATGATATATGCCAGGAGGTGTCATGGCTGGATATTTAAATTTGGTAATCCAAATTATTTGAAGAAATGGGAGTGGATTGGAACCCCCAGTGTGAGAATGGAAAGGCCAAAGAGGGAAGAGGAGCACAATCAATTTTATGGAAACCACGAGGAGAAGCAGGAGGAGAGGAGCCCAGAAATCAAGGATGGGACAGCGGATTAATTAGACAAAGACGTATTCCAATTCTCCAGAGCTAGAAGTCAGCGCCAAGATGCTGCTAGGTTTTCAACGAGCAAGAGGCATTTCCAAATTGCTCTGAGCTACAGGCAGTTTGTCCTTTGCATATAAAAAAGCCTCGTATGGAAGAGCATACAGTTTATTGATATTGATCTGTTGCCTTCGTTTCCTATCTGAACACAATTTGAGCTATCACCCGTGACCAAACAACAAGACACTTCATGTATAAAGTGACACAAATTCATGACATCTCCACCTAACACCGCGCAGTGAAGCTAATAGTCTTTTTCAAGCTCCACTATCCTAAGAATTTATTGATATTTCAAATACCACTGTAACAATAAATTATATCATTGTAGAAGAGAACATCCAAACTGAGCCCAAGTTATTACTTTGTTCATGTGGGTTAATATGAAAAAACAAAACCTTCTCGCTAACCATGGAAACTGAAAGGCAATTTTGAAATTTACTCACTCAAATGCATCAATAACTAGTGGAGTCCAGGGGAAATGGATACAGGGTTTGAAGTCATATTTAGGATCGAGTCCTAACTCCACCATGGACTGATTTCCTACCTGTATGAACGTGGATAAATTATTCATGTTTCTGAACCCCTTTTACTCATGGTTGAAATGCAGAGAGCTCTCTTGCCAATGTGGCTGGGTGATATGTGCGGTTTAAATTTATGTGGTTTTTATTTCTCCCAATCTGCAGAAGACTGCTGACTAGGCCCCATTATTAATCTCCTCCTCCTTTTAGTACTAGAGACACTCTTGCACCTGCATTTAAGCTCTGTGGCCCCCACCTTTCTTCCAAGGAACTTAGTGAAGAAGAGAGACATGGGCAGGACATTTTTTTCCATAAAGTTCTATGGACTCAGAGAAGGAAAAAAAAAGAAACTAGTTCTGCCTTGGAGAGTAGAAGAAAACTTCAAATCAGTTGACAGTTGAACTAGACCTTGAAACAGAAGCATAATGGAGAGGACACAAAGAAAGAGTTTATTTCCAGACTGTGCATGTATATTTTGACAGTAAATAGTTAACAGGTTGCCACGGAGGCTTTTGTTTGTTTGTCTGTTTTGGGAACTAGGGAATGAACCCAGGGACATTGTACGTCCGAGCTATACCCCTAGCCCTCTTTATTTTTTTATTTTGAAACAGGGTCTTGCTAAGTTGTTGAGGCTGGCCTCAAATCTGTGGTCCTCCTGTCTCAGCCTCCCAAGTTGTGTGCCACCTGCCCATCTGCCATGAGGTTTTGAAGACCACCATCACAAAAAGAAGTGGCAGGAACAGTGACAAACACATCACTGGACAGAAAGACTGTGAAAGGCCGGGTAAAAGGTGGCTTGGTTTTCTACCAACCCTTTCCTCAGCTCACCCACCAAGGTGTGGAAACCTGGCCACCCTAGTTTCTGCTTTAAATAGCAGAAAGAGTGACATTCCTGGTGAGATGAGGGGAGGAAAGTCACACAGATGAAAGCAAGGGCAGGACTTGGTGTTGAGGGATGGAGGAGCTGAAGGGAGATGAGGAAGGGACGGGGTGGGGGAAGGTGTGCCCAATTGGTCCATCAAGGGTACTGCACTGATTCTAACCCATCAGTGCTGGTCGCCTGCCGCTTGAGGACAAGGTGTGATATTCATGTAGCCTTTGATGACAGGAGTCCACCCAGGGGCAGCTCCTTGTGCCAGACATTTGATTGTCCTTCCTCTGGACAGCAGGCTCAGGTGATCTATCTGCACTTGTAAAGCTTTTTAGCCCCATCTGGCCTGTGATGGAGCGAAACAGAATCGATGATCTCAAAGGGGTAAAGTTTTTATTCAGGTGAACAGGGATACTGGAAACCCAGACCAGCAGTGGGCTGTCTGCAGCTCCATAGAGTCTGACATCCCATACAATGAAAGAAGAAGACGGGAAAGACAGCCAAGCACTGCATTCATCCTCTGCTTAGATAGCACCTGCTCCCCTTTGGCTCCACCAAAGCAAACTGGTCTGGGAGTTCTGCTTGGGTATCTACGCCTCTCCATTGGGCTCTGGTTTGCTGCGTCTTGTAAATGCCACCCTGAGCCCGGAGGCTGAGAACATGCTGCGAGTCATGATCAGTGCAAACCAGGTCTGACATCTGCACCAGCCACGCACGCCTGGAATGGGACACGTTTTGGGGTTTGAAATATGGTCTGATGAACACACCTCTAGATGATTTAATGCAAAGAGGGCTGAGCTGGCTTGCCACAGAGCCAAACTCCATATGAAAAATCATAGCCCAAAGCTCAATCAGAGGCAATTTAATTAAAGCGAATTGGTTATCTAGGCCCAACAAGGTTTGCCAATTTGCAACTTGGCAACCTGCAGTCCTGAGCTTTTTGATGGATCTGTTGTCCCTGTCACTCAACACCAGGCTGGGTCAGTTTGGCTCACTTTCCCCTTTCTATTGCGGCGGCATCATTTCGTGCCAAGGTTTATCTCCTGGTTTCCTTTTTAAAAGACGGAGAGTTCATAGGTGAAGGAGAGGGGAGGAGCTAGCTGGTGTTGTAGGCGAAGGTGATGTTCTTACAAATGCACGTGAACATGATTCCATGACAAAAACAAACTCGTGTTTTCTTAGTAGTGGGATCTTTTGACCTGCTACTATAATTAACAGCTAAAACACATACACTGCTTACTACGTACCAAGTACCGTTCTGAATATTTTATTTTCATTAGCCGATATATTACAAGATTCATGAAAGTAGATATTAGTGTCCATTTTTTCTTTTTTTTTGTACTGGGGATAGAGCCCAGGGGCTCTCTACCATTGAGTTAAATCCCCAGTCCTTTTTAGTTTTTATTTCAAGACAGGGTCTCACTAAGTAACTGAGGCTGGTCTCAATCTTGTGATCCTCAGCTTCAACCCCGGAGTTCCTGGGATGGATTACACCATATTTTATAGTCAAGTCATCTGCAGTGGGTTGAATAGTGACTGCCTCAGAATTCATGTCTGCCAGGAACCTCAGACTTTATTTGGAAGTAGGGTCTTTGCATCTTTGCAGAGATGCCATTAAAGTAAGGATAGTGATGAAAACATCCTGGATTAGGATGGATTCCATACTCAGTGACTGGCATCATTGTAAGAAGAGAAGAAGACACAGAAATACAGAGAAGGCCACATGGGGGCGGAGGCAGAGATTGGAGTGATGCATCTATAAGCCAACACAACCATCGGGAGTGAGAGAGAGGCATGGACACGATTCTTTGTCAGAGCCTCCAGAAGGATCCAATCTTGCCAAGCCCTGACTTCAGATTTCACACATCTTGCACTGTGAAAGAATACATTTTCATTGTTTTAAGCCACCCGGTTGGTATAATTTGTCATTGCAGTCATAGGAAATTATTATAGGAACCGAGGCCCTTGCCCAAAGACACTCATGTGTTAAATAGAGAGCCAAGGGGTCTGGATCCTAAGTGTTCCTGGTCCCTGCACTATGCTACCTCCACAGCCAGAAGACAGCTGTGTCCCAAGAGGCTTCCCTCTTGCCCACTCGCCTGGTTCTCGCTGTGCCTTTAATGCATTTGATTATCGTATTCTTGCTGATAAGCCATTTGATATCCCCATTTGCCATAATATTCCTGTGTTTGCTTCACTGGCTGCCAGATTACAATGCCTGTTAAAATAAATATGCTTCAATTGCCTTAAAATCATTCAACATCACCAGCATTCCTATAGAGTGAAACTACGGGAGTGATACAAATTTTAACAAGAGTTTGAGTTTGGAAGTAATAAGGTTTTGTGAGAGGCGTAATGTAGAGTGATTCTAGTATAAGACATTTAATAACGTCTGATTCAGACTGAAAACTCTCAAAGTCAGAGGCAGTCTTCACCCTCGGACCCCAAAGGTATACCCGATTTGGGGTGACCTAAAAACGATACATCTTGTAGTAAACATTTTAGTTCAAATTTCATGTTCATGTTTAAATTGAAAGTATTTTCAAGGTAGCTGTAAAGGGACAAGGGTGGAAATAAAAATATTTTTTCAACCATCTGACTTTACATACATCAGGAACAATTCCTGTTCAGAGAGGAATATCCGTATCTATAGGTGAGGTATACAGCTGGCAACACTTCAGGTCAGAGCAGCTCTAAGCTGTTAAAACTGTACCAGTGTAAAACGAAAGGCGGTGTCTATGTGGCGATGGAGGCTTCTCCCTTCCTGGCCCATGGGAATGACATTTTCCTGATATCTACTACATTTTCCTAAATCCCGTGCACTATCAATCCAGACTTCAGGGAATAGTGGATGAATGGACTCTGGTTCTCATCCCTCTGCTCCTGGTTCCAACACATTTTCTGTGTTTCCCATTTAGGACAATTTTTTGTTACCTGATTTTCATCTTTCATCTCTAATCACAACCTCCAAAATTCCATCTTCCAATCCTGTATTTTTCCCTCAGTTTATTCAGCGTGATTGTCACAGGTACAAACTCACTGCATATTCTTGACCCAGAATTAAAGGAGGGTGTTTGCACAGGGTTAAAGAGCTAAAACAAATGTAGGCTAAAACAGACATCTGAATTCATGTATTTTGTAGGTTTCTCTTAAAGTCACCCAGTTCAGGCATTTGCACTGTGGGGGTATTCCCTCCCTCCCGCAGTGCACTCTAAGAGTGGAGAATCAGGTCCCCAGCATGCATCATGGCTCTTGGATGTGTAAGTAGAGGTGCTATATACATGTGACATGCTCACACCTTCTAAGGATTCCTCTTCCTTCGTGAGCCTGCACAGTACACAGACGCAAAGCTACACCTTTCTTGCAGGACATTTGGTTGAGCCAAATGCCGTCCCTGACCTGCAGGGGCCATCTGTAACCTGGCTCTAACTCTTTCCTAGTGAAACAAGGGGCGCTGGATCAGATCCTCCCACTGGGCATTTGGAATGGGATAAAGAGGCTAAGTTGGAGGCAGGAGGGAACATGAAGACATGACCAGAAGACACACATTTTCATTCATGATGGAAAATTAGAATAAAATTGTTAACTATTGCTGCAGAGATCAACAAACATGCTCTATTTCTTGCCCTTTCTGAGGTCAGTTGTTGTAGCTTTGCCTGGATTTCTGTAAGGATTCTCTGTGCCCTTATATCAAATTCTTCTTTTCAACTGAGCTACTTTATAATTAATTGCCTGAATCAAAGCACAGAATGTAAAGTGAGTTCTAACTGGACATTGCCACTAGTCTATCCATGACAGACAGTCTCTCCTTTCTGTCTATGCCTATTCACAGTGGGCAGCAGACACAGATGTACACAGTCTGAAAAGGATGCAGAGACGACTCCGAGAGACCAAGGATCACAAAGGGCCAGAACAAAGAGCAGGGGAGGCCAAGATGCACGGAGTACAGAGAACCAGCCCCGCAAAGGTGGCACGGGCTGCTGAGAGCTCACACACACACACACACGCACGCACGCACGCACACACGCACACACACACACACTTTGCTGGAAACTCTTGGGCAAGTGAGACCATAGACTTGAAGGACAAACACTGCTGTCATCCCAAGATTCCAATACATTATTATTGTTATTATTTGTGTTTTGCTCATGAGTAATTTTTAAAGTATGGGTTTTGCATTTAACAAAATCCCATTAAGGTAAAATTTAGGCAACTTCCAAGTTGCTTCTACATGATTCTCTGTATGTTCCAAAAGATTAAATAACTGGATTTTTTTTAAGAAGCCCCATGAATAACAAATATCTGGGGGAGGGACTGACCACATTTTTCTTTATCTTCTATCTCTTCAATGCGTTGGGGATAAAGTATCAATGTGATTACAGAGTGTGAGTCGTCTGCATTCTTTCCAAGCTGTCTGCAGGAAACTGAGAGAAGCACAATTTCTAGGCTGTGAATATATAGTATGCTCCACATCTCAAACGATGGCCTGGCAGCTGGGTGCTGACGGGCATTAGCAGAGCACCTGCTAATGGCCCCTTCCTGGCACTCGGTCAAGCATCACTAATGGCTAGCAAGTTTCCTGCCCACCCCCAACGTGAGAATCCCACTTCTGCATTTGCAGAGAGCTATCCAAAGGGCCCTCCCCGTGGCCACAAAAGCCAGGGGACTTGGGTGAACGGTACAATAGAAAAGGAGAGGCACGATATCAACTGTGGTCAGGATGGCAAGATTGAGAAAGGATGCAACGTTGAACCAACACATGCCTCGTCACAGAGATGGGAGATGGGAAAGGACGAGATGTTTTTGTTTTATGAGCCCATCCATCCATTTGATAGTGATGTCAATATCCAAGAAGTTACGATGAAATGGATGTGAAATAAGAACTGGTCCTCGGGCAGGGACAGTGGGCGTGACACACCACCGTCAAGCACCCCAAGCTCTCCCCATGCTCCGCTCCGCACATGTGCAGTTCTGGGAGCCTCGCACGTCTGAGGACCTGGGGGATTTGTAGGGTTCGTCAGCACTTCTGCATTGCAGGTGGGATTCCCCACCCTAGACCCTGAGCATGCGCTTCTCTGGACTCATTTTTCTTTTGACTCTTCCCTGATGGAACCAGCAGTCTACAAAATAGACTCACGAGATTCCATCCACCTGCCAAGATGAGGACTCTCGAGCCTAGTCATTCCTTTGCCAAAATAAATAAGTAAAGGACTGATCCATTATCCTCTCCCTCTTCTTTTGTCCCAGGCACCTCATTTTACTCTGCCTCGGTTGGAGCAGGAGGATGGGGAGGGTTGAGGTAAAGAAAGAAAAATCAAAGGGATCAAAAACAACAGTATAATTCAATCAATGGTTCCTTCACGGCTAAAGGGCAGATATTCATATATTCTCTCTCTCTCTCTCTCTCTCTCTCTCTCTCTCTGTACTGGGGATTGAACCCAGGGGCATTCTACCTCT
>PVJS01040378.1:0-18468 GCA_004027185.1 Glis glis
GGATTATAGGCCTACAACACCGAAAAATTTGGGTTTTCAAAAATCTCTTTGGGCTGGCCGCAGTCACCTGTACTCCCAGTGGCCTGGGATGCTGAGGCAGGAGGAACACAGGTTCAAAGCCAGACTCAGCAACTTAGTGAGGCTCTCAGCAACTTAGCGAGACCATGTTTCCAAATAAAAAATTAAAAATAGGGTTGAATAGGGCTGGGAGTGTAGCTCAGAGGTAGAATGTCCCAGGGTCCAATCTCCAGCATCACACAAAGAAAAGAGTAGACCTGTACAGTAAAAACCCTAAAACAATGTCAGAAGAAATTGCATAAAATTTATATAAACTGAGAAATACATCATATCAATGTAGTGGGGGGGGGAGGGGTTGGTACTGGGGATTGAACGCAGAGGCATTCTATCTCTGACCTATACCCCCAAACCAATTTTATTTCTTATTTAGAAACAAGGTCTCACTAGGTTGCTGAGAGCCTCACTAAATTGCTGAGGCTGGCTTTGAACCTGCTATCTTCTTATCTCAGTTTCCCAAATACTGGGATTACAGGCATGCGCCACCACGCCTGGCTATGTCCATGTATTATAATTTGCAAATTGATGTCAATTCTCACAAAACTGACTTATAGATGCAATGCAATCCTACTCAAGATTTCAGCAGCTGGGCGTGGTGGCGCACGCTTGTAATCCCAGTACTTTGGGAGGCGGAGACCGGAGGATCGGGGTTCGCGGCCAGCCTCAGCTCGCTCTCTCTCTCTCTCTCTCTCTCTCCCTGTCTCTCTCTCTCTCTCTCTCTACTTAGCTCTACTTAGTGAGGCCCTCCGCAACTTCGTGAGACCCGGTTTCAAAATAAGTATAAAAAATAGGGCCGGGGGTGTAGCGCGGAGGTAGAACGCCCCTGTGTTCAATCCCTGGTACCGCAAAAAAAAAAAAAAAAAAAAAAAAAGATTTCAGCATGCTTTTTAATAGAAATTGACAAACTAAATCTGGAATATATATGGAAATAGAAAAGACCTAGAAGGGCCAAAGCAACTTAAAAATTAAGTAAACAAAATAGAACAAAGTTGACGGACTTAGTCAATCTGATTTCAAGACAATATAAAACTACATTAATCAAGAGTAGGCATATGGGGCTGAGGATGTAGTTCAGTGATATAACATTTAACTAGCATGCACGAGGCTCTGGGTTTCATCCCAGCACAGGGGGAAAAACAGACATATAGATGATTGTAATAGAAGAAAGTCAAGAAATAAACTCACACATACGGAGTCAATTGATATTCAACAAAACTGTCTTGAAAATTCAATTGGGGAATAAAATTAAATTGGCCTTTTAATAAATAATGCTGGAACTAATACATAGCCATATGGAGAAAGAATCAACATCAACATTTACCTCAAACCATAGATAAAAATTAGCTCAAGTTAGATCATAGATGGAAGTATAAAATCTAAAAATTATAAAACTTCCAGAAGACAACATAGTAAAAAAATGTGGCCTTGAATGAAGCGATTTCTTGTAGAAGATACCAAAATTATGAACCATTAAAGAAAAGCTATTAAAATGAACTTTATAAAAATTAAAAGCTTCTGCACTTTGAAAGGCATAATTAAGAAAATGAAAAGGCAAATAGACAGGAAGAATATACAAGGAATACATATATCTGATATGGGACTTGTAACAGGAATATATCAGTAAGTATTGCAGTTCACTAAAAAGAAAACAAATATGCCACTACTACCACCAAATGGTCAAAACACATAAATAGAAACTCAAACAAGAAGGTATAGGAATGGCCAAAAGGCACATGAAAAATTGCTTGACATCACTGGTCTTCATAGAAAGACAAAATCACACTGAGATACTACTATACGACCACTAGAATGATTAAAATGCAAAAACTGACCATACCAAGTGCTAGAGTGGATGTGAAGCAAATAGAATTTTAACATGTTCCTTTTGAGAAGGTAAAATTGTACAATTTTGGAAAAGTCCTCAGCAGTTTCTCATAAAAGTACACATTTACCTTATAATCCAGAAATCCTACTCCTAAGTATTTACCCCAGATGAATGAAAACTATGTCCATGCAAAGATTCCTACACAAATATTCAAGTATCCTTTTCCATAATAGCTAGTGGTGCATCAGTAAACTGGCTCCTCAAAGGGAAAAAGCCCCAATGTGCCAACTTCCTTGGTAACCTCCAATAAATTGGTAGCCTATGGTAAATTCCCTTGGTAGCCTCTGGTAAACTATATGAAATTCTAGAAGATGTAAATTAAAACTAAGTGACAGAAAGAAAGAAAGAAAAAATAATGGTTCTCTAAGTCTTGGGCTGGGATAGGGGTGGAGGTAATTTTGATGGTGGTTACTCTGTTGAATACCTTTATCAAAACTCATCAAACTGTATCCTTTAAAATTTGGTGCAGTTTAAGCTGGGTGTGGCAGCCCATGCCTGTAATCTTAGTACTTAGGAGGCTGAGACAGGAGGATTGCAGTTTTGAGGCCAGCCTCAGCAACTAGGCAAGACTCTGTTACAAAGTAAAAAAATAAAATAGGGCTTGGGGTGTATCTCAGAGGTAGAACTGAGGTAAGATAGGAGAAATAAAAATTAATAGGTAGAACGGAGACAAACAGGGGAGGAAGGGGAAGCTGTAGCTTCAAAATCAAAAACTCTGTGATGATGCTTATCTTTACCCTACCTGGTTTGTTTTTCTTTAGGCAAATATCCCCAAAAGGCCCTCAACTTTAACCCTAAAGGCCTATCTCCCCACCAAAAGTTTCTAAGATGTTTGGTAAACAAAGGATTCATAAGGAAGGTCTGGTCAAGCTCAGGGACCACCCAGCCACCGCCCATTGATCAGAGTCAGGGACCTGAGGATTCTGAGAAAAAAAAACCTAGAACTCCATCCCTGTTGTGCACCCCACCCACCCCCTCATGGGAAGTCTCCTATAAAAAATAAGAACTATAAAATGCCAAAGGTCTCTCTTACTCTTGAGGTGGCCTGTATTCTTGAACGTGAATCCCCTGCTTTCCTAAATAAAACTCGGTCTTTGTCTCTGATTGACATGTGCCGAAATTCTTTTCTGTCACGGAAGCCAAGGACCCCAAGGTCCTGAGGTGAATTTCCCTTCCCCAAACCTGGAAACTCCTCAGGACTCCCCACGGAATTATCATGATTCCTATGACAGAACAACCCTGGATTCAATCCCCAGTATTACACACACACCAAAAAACAAACAAAAAAATGGTGCATGTATTATACACAAATTATGCCTCAATAAAGTTTATTTTTAAAATTTTTTATTTTGTAGTTTTTGCACATTAACCAGTAAGATCTCCCTCTAGTTTATATCCATCAATTTGGTGTTTCACTAATAAAAGAACTTAGTGTCATTTGCAAAAGCAGAAATTTAAATATGTGTACTCTTACTTTCAGAGCATTGATAAAAAACACTAAACAAACATAGTTCTAGCACCCTGGGAAACCCACTCTTAATACCTGTCTATCTACACAGGTATCCTTTAATCCCCACTCTTTCTATACTGAATCTAAAGTGATTTCCTCTTAGTCTCTCCTCTGCTACCACCCACTCACCATATCCAGGGCTAGTCTTCATGTGGTGTACACAGAGTAGACATCATGTTCATCATGTACCACCGGTAAAGATCAATCCTCACACAGTAATAATATCACTATTGGAATACTATTGGATATGTTAGCAGCAAATGAATCCACAGAAAGCTAGCAAAATAATACAGAAAACACACAGCACTTACTATGCATCAGGCACCGTTCTATGAGCTTCCTATTAAACCAATGTATGTGATCCTCACAATTCTGAAGTAGGTATACCACCATTATTCCCATTTTGCCAATGCGGAGACTGAGGCACAGAGTGATTAAGTATCTTGTCCAAGTCGGGCATGGTGGCACACACTGGTAATCCCAGTACTTTGGAGGCTGAGACAGGAGGACCAGGACAGCAGGTTTGAAGACAGCCTCAGCAACTTAGTGAGACTCTCAGCAACTTAGAAATACTCTGTTTCAAAACAAACAAAAAATAAATAAAAAGGGATGTGTTGTAACTTCAAGGCAGAATGCTCCTGGGTTCAATCCCCAGTACCACACACAAAAAAAATCTTGTCCAAAGTCACCCAGCTGGTAAGTGTGAAAGTTGTGATTCAAATACCTTTACCTATAAAGAACTTCTCCAAGGTATAGAGTTTTTAGAATAAATTTTAAAAGTCAGTTCTGTGGTAAATACAAGAAAGAAACCCTTGTTTTTTTTATTGCAGCATATGTACAAAACAACAAAAATTTTGTTACTGCACACCACAGACACAAATGGATAGATAAAAAGCCCCCAAAGATAAAAAAGCAAATGTTATTGATGATTATCTGTGGTTCTGAAATTATATATGATTTTTTCCTTCCTCCTACATTTGTGTATTTCCCAAATGGCATACCATAAATACGTATTACATTTATGATTTGAAAAAAATCACTGTCTTTTTAACTATGCATGGATTTTAAATATTTTAAATATTCTCTGGCATTTTATGGGATTGAAAAATCTTTGCAGTCTGTCCAAAGTTCTCTTTCCACAAACTACACATCAAAGTGAGGAGCAGGGAACATTCGAATTATCCCTGGTGTGTTCACTTTTTATGGAATAATTTCATATACTATTTTATACTATTCATAACGGTTTGGCATTGTGAATTTTAACGAGGATGGCTTTTAAGCAAGTGCTGAAAACAACATTATGACAATCAACTTGTTTTGCCATACACTTTAGAAAAGAGATGGATTAATTGAAAATTTATATGCAATAGCATGGGAGTAATTATATGTACTAAGCCAAATTTACTTATGATAATAGACTTAATTGGAAAATTCTTTAATGTACAATTTTAACAAGGGCATTAAAGAAATTGGGAAATTTGAAGAGCATCTAATCATTTCTGAATTATAATTGTAAATGAGTGCAGATGACCTAATCTGCTTACGTAAACGATAATTATTAATTTAGCAATTGTACAAATGAGCTCAAAACACGGACTGCAATAATTACAATGCAAACCAATAACTTTCTTGTCTGCCGTGTGCACAAATGATTAAATTATATGAGGAATGTTTTCTCTGTACTTTGAAAGCTAATGTAAATTTAAGAATCCAGGGAAATTATTGGTGTCATTTAAACTAATAGGTATACACAAATATGGAAAACAAACAGCTGGATTTGTAAACCTTGAAGAAAGAACGTTTCATCCTACTTTACATGCATCTTTCATTGTAACTCTAATGAATAATGAATCACTGGAAAGATAATATTGCCTCCTGTAGTAAGTTTCCATCTACAGTCCTGGTTTTTAAAAGCATTTTCACTTAAGGCTTTTCCTCAAGAATGATACTTTCTCCTCGTCTCACCATAGATAATTTTACATTTTGAAAATAATGCTATACATTGTCAGTTAACCAAGGGCACTAAGTGGAAACCCAAGGTAATTTCCAAAGAGTCTTTAAATGCCAAATACATTTCATTATAGTATTGTGGTTCATGTTGAGTTTGTGCAGAAAAGTTGGGGGAGGGGGATATCAGAAAATTGCAGCTCTTCTGAGCTGGGGTAAAGCACAAAAATCTCTGTCCATTAAGGAGTATCAGAGCCCAGGAAGTTGCATAAATGATGGTGGCAATGGAGCAGTTGGGCTGGAAACAAACAGGCCCCACTCCTGTGAGAGGTGAGGAGCCCCCAGGGTATCACCCATGCCTGTTACCAGGTGCTTCAGTGTCCATTTAGGAGCCTAGTCCAAGTTTCCTGCTGCAAATTGCTCCTACTCCCCTAACCCAGTGATACCCTTGTCTTCATGTGGGACTTTGGAATAAGGGTTTTGGAGATTAACAGAAGTGTCCCACATCCCAGACAGGTCATCTAAACTCTCCGCATCACAGTTTTCTTATTTGTAAAGTGAGGACACTAATGGATTCAATGAAATAATTTGTGTGTCCTGGCATGTAGATGTTCATTATTAGCAATAGCATCAACATTATATGTATATATGCCTCTAGGTACAGCACATAGGTGACTGTTAAATAAACTGATAGAACCTGAAACAAACTAGGACCATGTTTTTTTAAATTATGATACAGCAGGTTGTGGTACCCCATGCCTCTAATCCCAGTGACTCTGGAGGCTGAGGCAGGAGGATGGCAAGTTTGAGGACAGCCTGGGTAACTTAGTGAGACCCTAGCTCAAAAGAAAAAAACATAAAAAGGGCTGGGGATGTAGCTCAGTGGTAGAGCACCCCTGGGTTCAATCCTCAGTACCACCACCAAAAAAAGATACATATCTCACCTTCAGAAAAAAAATGCATAGCAGATGTAAAGTTTACAGCAATGCTTCTCAGACTTTGATATCCACATGAATCACCTGGGGATCAGTTGAAATGCAAGCCTGGGGCAAAGCCTGACATTCTGCCTTTCTAGCAAGCTTCCAGGTAATGTTGATGCTTCTGGTACAAGGGTTGAAACAATAAATGTAAATCAAACACCCCTGTAGTCTCCATCCCCATCAAAAAACTGAACCCTGCCAGCAGGCTGAAGACTCCCACCAACCCATTGCCTGTTACATCCCCCGTTAACCACACCAATAATCCTGTGGTAATCACTACCTGTTTTACTTCAGATTGTTGGACCTAAATATGTGTCACTAAATAATGTACTTTAAGTTTGCCTGTGTTTGAAATTTATGTAAATTAAATTATAATATACATGGTCCTTCTTTTCTGGTAGTGGGGATTGAACCCAGGGGCCTTCTACCTCTGAGCTACACCCTCAGCCCTTGTTTCATTCAGCATTCTCACTGCTGTCACCCAAAATGCCTGATGACCACAAATTAGAGGAAGGAAGATTTATTTGCTCACAGATCTGGAGATCTCAGGAATTCAGTCCATGTTAGGCCAGGTAAAGTCTGCAGAGCTCAGGGCATGGCACGGAGAGCAGAGAGGGAGCACAAGGGCTCTGCTCTCACATTACGGAGGCTGGAAGCAAGAGAGAGCAAGGGGAAGAGGAGCCAGATATAACCCCCAAGGCCACATCCACAGGGACCCCTCCTCAGCGACCAAGCCCCAAATCCTACATGGGTGCCTTGTTTCCATGATGTCTAAGGGGACATTCTAAATCCAAGCCATAATGGCCCTTTTTTTGTTTTGAAAGAAAGTTGTGCTAAGTTTCCCAGGTTGGTCTTGAACCTGTGATCCTCCTCTCTCAGCCTCCCAAGTCCTGGGATTACAGGTGTGCACCACCTCACCCAGCATACATGCTCCTTTATAACTCCTTTATAACTATGTTCCTCAATACACTTGTGAGATTCATTCATATTTATAAGAATAGCTGCCATTCATTCATTTTCACTGTTGTATAGTATTTAAATGCATGATTATACTAAATTTTTGAAATATTTGGTTATACATATAAATATATGTATACATAATTTACCATTGTAAACCATTTTTAAATTTTAATTAACATGTAATATTATACATATTCATGGGGTACAGTGTTACATTTCAATGCATGCATATATGATTGGATCAGGGTTATTAGCTTATCCATCACTGCAAACATTTATCATTTCTTTATGTTGGGAACATTCAAAATCCTCCCTTCAAGCCAGGTGTGGTGGCACACGACTGTAATCCCAGTACTTGGTAGGCTGAGACAGGAGGATCACAGGTTTGAGGCCAACCTCAGCAACTTAGTGAGGCCCTCCACAACTTAGTGAGACTCTGTTTCAAAATAAAATATAAAAATAGGGCTGGGGGTATAGCTCAGAGGTAGAACACCCCTGGGTTCAATCCCCTGTACCACAAACAAAAAAATTCCTCCCTTGTAGTGATTCTGAAATACGTAATAGAACTGGAGTCGTGGCTCTGTGGTAGAGCACTCCTTAGCATGCAGGGTTTGATCCACAGCACCACCAAAATTAAATACATAAATATGCAATGGATTATCATTGACTAAAGTCATCCTACTGTGATATACAACACTAGAACTTAATCCTCCTCTCTAACTGTATTTTTGTGTCTGAGAGTCAACCTTTCTCCATCCCTCCCTCCCTTCCCCATACCCTTTCTAGCCTCTGCTAACTATAATTTACTTTCTACTTCTATGAAATCAAAGATTTTATTTTTCACACCTGAGTGAGAGCATGCAGTATTTATTTTTATGAGCTTGCATTTTAACCATTCTTACATATTATAAAATCCAGTGGGGCTTATTGCATTCACAATATTGTACAGCCATCATCACTGTCAATTTCCAAAACTTTCTCATCACCTCAAACAGAAATTATGTAAATATTAAGCAATAGTTCCCCATACTCCCCTTCCCCAGTCACTTGTACCTCTAATTTGCTTTGTGTCTCTGAGTTCACCTGTTCTAGGTATTTTATATATCTTAAATCACCCATGTGCCACTTTGTCAGACTTTGTAGTTTTTTTGTAGATGTTCTGTATCAAGTTAAGTAATCTCCCCTTTATTCCTACTTTGTTGGGAACTTTGTCCTGAATAGATATTAAATTTAAAAACATGCTTATGATGCTTACTATGCACCATGCATAGTTTACCACTTAATCCTCACAGCAATCTTAAGTAGAAAGTGCTATCAAAACCATAATCTAGGGAGAAATTGGGCACAGGAGGGACTCTAGACAAAGGAGGAGAAACAGTGGAGTGAGGGAGGGGCCTGAGGGAGGCAGAAGATGAGAGGAAGACTTGAAGAGGGAAACATTTCAATGGACATGATGTACATACACATATTTATCAATGCCAATCACAATGCTGTGCATGGGGAGCGTGAGGGAGTGGGGTGGGAGTTGCAGGAGGGCTCATGGAGTGCTGTGTGCATGTATGCATCACTCTGAACTTCATCATGATGTATGACTATAATGAACCAATAAAATTTTAAAAAACACCATCTCCATTTTAAAAATGAGACAGGAAGGGCAAGTGAATTGAATAAGTTAAAATAGCTAGTAAGTAGAGAAGCCAGAATTAAAAGCCAAGCAGTCGCCAGGGGCGGTGGCACTCCCTTGTGCCACCTGGTACTTGGAAGGCTGAGACAGGATCTCAGGTTTGAAGCCACCAGCACTTAGTGAGACCAAGAGGGCTGGGTGTGTAGTTCAGGGGTAGAACCATCCTAGGTCCAATCCCTAGTACTGAAGAGAAAAATAGTCTAATTTCAGAATCCAAGCACTAAATCACTATCATATGCTCACTTTGAGAAATTTACATTGCATTTTGGGGACTCCATTTATTTTTTCTTTTCTCCTTTTAGTGCTGGGGATAGAACCCTGGTCTATGCCCATACTGGGCAAGCACTCCACCACTGACCCACATCCCCAGCCCTGGGGGCTCTATTTCTTCATTTGTGAAATGGAGATGATAAATTATAATTGAAATTCTAAGATTAAATGAAATAATGCATGTGACTGGCACATGGTAAAAGGGATCAATGAATGTCAGCCACAGTAGTTACTCTATCAGCTCTCAAGGCTGGAGAGGTTGGTACAGCCTGTGGCATATGAATATGATCTATGTACACTCAGAAATACAGTGAGCATTTGAATATGATCTATGTGCACTAAGAAATACAGTGAGCATTTCAGCTAAGCCACTTGTGAAATGGATCACCTCATTCTAATTTATGCACAGAGTAAATGGTTAAAGGCAAAGGTTATAGACAGAAGGAACTTAGAGAGCCCCCGACACACACATACTCCCACAGTGAGGTTTTATATAATTTTGTGTGTGTGTGTGTGTGTGTGTGTGTGTGTGTGTGTTTGTCTGAACCCAAGGGCATTCTACCTCTGAGCTACACCTCGAGCCCTTTTTATTTTTTATTTTGAAACAGAGTTTGGCTTGATTGCCGAAGGTCTCACTAAATTGCTGAGGCTGTCTTCAAACCTGCAATCCTCCTGTCTCTGCATCCCAAATACTAGGATTGCAGGCATGTGCCACCATACCTGGCTACTATATATATAATGTTTACACTCCATATAGGATCTCCAGGGCTGGAAGGCACCTTATGGACCCCAGTATATACACAGAAAAGGTGTGTAATGTATGTGATGTCAAGTGCAACACCACAGGCATTTATTAAGCTCTCCTTTGTGCAGGGCAGTGTTTATAAGAAAAAATATGTAAACCTTCCTCTCCAAGTCCTCACACAAGTAGTTGTGATTTTGACAGGGACTGGGATAGGTGCTGAACAGGCTGTGTTTGTCTGTCATTACTTTTTTTCCCAATTTATTTTCAGGTGTGGATCAGTTGTTGCCTTTTTAAACTCAGGAAGCAAGGTGAATCAGGGGGAAAAAAACTTGGAATGCTTGTAGCAAATCCCAATTGTGTGCTGTATGTTGCTGGAGGTGATTAACCTGAGTGAGCAGGATATTACAGTCAAAACATAACTGGGCGTTCAGAGTAGAGCAGGGGAAAGGAAAGGCAGAATGTGCATAAAAATCCTTTTTCTCCAATGGTGGTAGCAGCTCCTAGAGCGGCTCCTGCACCTGGGTTCCTGCAGTGCCGTTTCCATCCAGCTGTGAGCAGCTTTTTGGACCTTTCGGCTGCCGTCCTTTTTCAGCTTGAAGCTTTTCTTCTGTTTTATGCTACCACCCCCTGCTGTCCTCTTCCTACTACACAGTAGCTCTTCTTCCCTTTTCCAAAAAGAAATAATCAGACTGCAAGCCCAACGATGAGAACACCTTTTATGGGGTTTAAAAAATGAAAACTTTAAAAGGCTTGATTTTTAAATCACTGACTTTTAGAAACAGAAATGCCTTGTTTTAAAATGTCTATAAATAAAATACCTTTTTTTCTAGGCATATGAAAATGAATCACTAAATACCCGATTGTCTCTATGGCAGGAGGAAACAGTTGCATGGGCAAACATTCATATTATTTAACAGATACTAATACAGCATTTGTTATGTGCCAGGCACTACTTTAAATGCTCTACCAGTGTTAAGATTTTTAATTCTCATAACGACATCATGAGTTGGTTCTATTGTTAGTCCCATTTTCAAAATAAGAAAACCAAGGCACAAAGAGGTCAAGTAAATGCTTGAGTTCACTAGGGTGGATTATATTATGGTTTACAATACTTGATGCTCCTTCCTGTTACCATCAGCCTTAGTTATGTGACTTGTGGTACCCCACCCAGTGGGTAGGGTCTCTTTTTTTCTTTTTTTTTTTTTTGGTACTGGAGATTGAACCCAGGGTCATTCTACTTCTGAGCTACACCCCCAGCCCTATTTTAGTTTTTATTTGGAAACAGGGTCTTGCTAGTTAGGGGTGTGTGTGTGTGTGTGTGTGTGCACGCATGTGTGCACGTGCGTGTGCGCATACATGTGTGAGAGACAGAAGGAGAAAAACAAATTGATTTCTCTGTGCATCACTTTCCTCATCATTAAAATGGTTCTCTGCTTCATTGAATTACTGTGTATATTAATAATGATATAATTAAGGTGCCTAAACAGTACCTGGTACAGTACAAATGACATAATCAACAAACATTAACTATCAATATTAGAGGTATTGCCAGGCGTGGTGGTGCACATCTGTAATCACAGTACTTGCGAAGCTGAGACAGGAGAATCGGCAGGTTCAAGGACAGTCTCAGCAACTTAGCAAGACCCTCAGCAACCTAGAGAGACCCTGTTTCAAAATGAAAAATAGCAAAAGGGCTAGGGGTATAGCTTGGAGGTAGAATGCCCCTGGGTTCAATCCCTAGTAAGAAAAAAAATTAGAGGTATTAATATTGTTATATTTCCCCCAATAGGGCCTTTGCATGTGATATACTCTCTGCCTGTACTTTTCTTTCCCTGGGATTTCCCAAGACTGGCCTCTTCTTATCATTTGTGTCTCTACTCAAAGGTCAGCTCTGCCAAGAGGCTCTGCTGGATTACTACTCAATCTAATAAATCTTTCCTTGGTCGTTTTCCATTACATTTCCCTGTTTTTTTTTTTCAGAGTATGTGTCACTCGTTGACATTATTCTATTGTGGGCTTTTTGTTGTTGTTTACTTCCTTATCATGCTCCTGTTCACTGAACCTGCAGATAAAATGTTCCAGGAGAACATGGACCTTGCCTGCTTTTAGTTACTTGTCAGTGAATCCTCAGGTTAAGAACAGTGCCTGATGCATTAATGGCAACTCAATATGTATTTGATGAGTGGATTTCCTTTGCACAGCTTTCATAGGAAATAATAATAAAATTATGGAAATGTAAATCAAAGACCTAAATAAATGCAACACCATACTGTATTCATGGATAAGAAGATACAGTACCATAAAGATAAGAATTTCCTCTCCCAAGTAACCCTTAATTTAAAGGAATTCTATACATGGACTTTTCCCTTTGTACCTTTTTATTGATGCATATTAATTATACAGAATGGTGAATTTCATTGTGGCATTTGAGTACATGCATATAATTTTATTAATTTCACTCCCCAGTACCTTCCCTTACACTCTCATCCCCCTGAACCCCTTCTTCTACCCTATTGGTGTCCCTTCTGCTTTCATGATGTCGCCTTTTTTCTCCTTCTTTTTCCATTAGCTTCCCCATGTGAGAGAAAACATACAGTACTCTAAACATGGCCTTTTCATAGACCTCAATGAAATAATCTAAACTCCATAGGAAATAGTAACAGACCAGTAATAGTCATGATAATTTTGAAAAAGGGTATGGAGGAGAAAGGTGGAGAAGAATAAAACTTCAAGGAGAAACAGATTTATCTATAATTATGGTTAGAGATTTCAATAACTCTCTCTCCCAACTGATATATAATGAGTAAACAAGGATAGACTAGATAGAAACAATGCTATCTATCACCTAAACCAAATTGACGTTTATACTATACTCCACCCAGCAACAACAGAATATACATTCTTTCCAAATACTCACAGGACATTTACCAAAGTGGACCATGTTCTAGGCCACAAAACAAGAATTGATACATTTAAAAGGAGTCAAATAACACAAAATCTGTTGTCTGGTTTAATGAAATTAAAATATACATTACATAACAGAAAAAATAACTAGAAAATCTCTCAAATTTTGTAAGCTAAAAATACACTTCCAGATAACCCATGGTCAAAGATAAAATAAAAAGAGAGATTAGAAAATATTTTAACTGAATGAAAATGAAAACACAACATACCAGAACCAATGGGATGGTACATAAAGCAGTAAGTCCAGGGCAATGTATAGCACTAATCAACTAAAAAAGAAAGACAAGAAAGGTCGAAATCAATGACCCCAGTTTGCACCATAAGAAAATGGAAAAACAAGAGTGAAATAAATCCAAAGTAAGTAGAAAAAGGGGAAAAAATAAACACCAGAGCAGAAATCAAGGAAATAGAGACCCCAATGTTTTCTTGACATAAAGCGGGCATCATTCTATTGTTATATGCAAACACCAGACAGCAGGTATTCGATTCATCTGTTTTCTTTGCAAATAGGCCCCAGTGAGAAGAAGCAAAGAGGAGGAAGAAATAATATTCTTTAGTAATTGTTGCCAATTTGTGAAAGTCACACCTCTCAACCCCTATTTCTGAGGATTTAAAAGTACGGTATCCTCATAAAACAGAGAAGACAGGAAGGGGCACGGGAGGGCAAGACATGGGGACCCATAAAGGAAGCATTCTTTTCACAGAAAAAGTTCTCTATTATGACACTTTAGAAGATTTCTTAATGTATTATTGGATCCATTACCTAGAGTTATAAAATGCTAGTGGAAAAAAGCATTAATTATGTAAAGCTAATATTGCTTTTATTGTTTTATTTAAATTTTTAAAATATCCATAGGACAATTAGAGTTTGTGCTTCTGTACTTCCTACCACACAAAAGCATAAAAACAATAAATAGCAGCCAGGCGCAGTGGCATACGCCTGTAATCCTAGTACTTAGGAGGATGACACAGGAGAATCGCAGGTTTGAGGCCAGCCTCAGCAACTTAGGGAGACCCTGTTTCAAAATTAAAAAGGGTGGGGTAGTAGCTCAGAGGTAGAATGCCCCTGAGTTCTATTCATAATACAAAAATAAATAAATAAAATTAAAGATCAAAAACTGTTCCTAAGTAATTTAAATATATGAATGAAAATGTGATGAGAATAATGAAGGAGGAGGAAAGGGGGAAGAAAGAAGTAGAGGAAAAAGGACAAAGATAACACAGGAATTGTCTCTGCTTTAGAAAATGAACTCAACTGCAGAAGCAGAGGCAGTTATATTGCAAAATGGACTTCTGGAGTAAATTTACTTGCTTTCTTTTATAAGCTTTATAGTTTCTGTTTACACTGTTGAAGGTTTTTGAAGAATATGATACTGCTTCTGGCTTGTAAATTCCTTGAGGGCACAGGCCGTGTCTTATAGATCTTTGTATCTCACATAACATCTAGCTAATTACTAGCCATGGTGGAGGTGCTCAATAAATATCTGTGGGAGGGATGACTGCAGAAGTTGAAGGATATTAAATATTTTCAAAAAGAATAAAAAATATATGTTAATCAATTTAAAATATGCTTTTCCAGATACTATTTTAGGTTAATGATGAATTCATGCATTTCAAAGTAGACTTAATCTATATTTTGCCAAATCGTTTATTTATTTAGACATGAACTTTTTCATTATATTAATGTGCATTGAAATGTTTATGGCTCATCAAAACCTCTGTTTGTATGTCTATCCCTAGCTTTTCATTTTGAAAAAACTACAAAAGATTAAAAAGAATACAGCCTTCTTTGAATGCAGCAGAGTAGACGTTCTGCAGAGAGACCTCTCCTATGTTTAGGCTATATTTAAGTAATAATTCCCAGGATGGGCCCTAGTAATTAGGATCTTTGTTAGACATGCCCTACCTTTTGTAAAATTTATCACTGAGTTCTTAAACAGTTTGAGCATCAATGATAGTGTGAATGTGATTTTTTTCCCTCAGTCCTCCCTGCCACGGACCTAGTTAAATGCATTTAAGTGAAATTGGCTTTTGTAATTATTTGTTGGACAATGAGTAGAGGGTAGGAGATAACTGTTGCTGTATACTTTACCGTATCTTACATACACTTCTGTGCTGAATAATACAGACTAATTTAGGTACTTAAGAGGCATGGAAGAAATAAAGTTGGAGATATGAAAAATATTTAAAAAATAGCCTTCATTGAAATTCATCAGTTGTTAATATGTGGCTCGAAGCCCTGAGCTTGATCCCCAGCAGTGACAAAAAAAAATACAGTAATAGTTATGATATATATTGGTCTTTTAATTCATGGTACATATTCATTTTCAATTTTTAAAAATAAATATTTAATTTATCCCAGTGCTTGGTACAAATGCATCAAGTGTTCTTTTTATTTTATCTGTTTTATAGAGGAGAGTTACATTTGTAACTCTAAAACTGAATATGACATTCCTGCCTGCATGCCAAGGTTGAATTCTAGGCTATGTAATAAACATTTGAAACCATAGCATACATATCCTGAGAATTAGCCAAACACTTGAGCTAGTTCCCTGCAATGCCATTGTCTTGGCTCACAATGCATTTCCAGTTTTTCTTTGAGTAACCTAGGACTAAAATTTAGAATTTAGAATTTTTGAAAATCTTTTGGAAGTTTGTCTCTATTGAATTTTGGTTCCCCAATTTTTCATGTGCAAATTAGGGTAACTTATTCTTTATCATATTTATCAGTTTTAAGGAATAAAAATATTTGGTTAGCTCTTCGACAGTTCATCAAATATTTTGCTAACATTATCTCACTTACATTGCACATTATTCCTATGAAGTCGGTAGTAGTGGAATACTTGTTTTACAATCAAGAAAACAAGTTCACAAAGAGCTTAAGTAACTTTCCCTGGTACACACTACCATTAAGTTGAGGCTTTTGATTCTCTAATTCTGAAGTTAGTGCTTCATCCATACTTAGCCTTGCCTAATTGCTAAATTAGAAAGGACTACAGCAGGATGTAAATCTGATAGCATTTTAAAATTGCTTAACTGATAATATTAGTCTCATGTTCTGAGTTGGCAGCAGGGTTGGGCAAAGAAACCTTTTTCTTTCTTTTTTTTTTGGTACTGAGGGTTGGACCCAAGGGCATTCTACCTCTGAGCTACACCCCCAATCCTATTTAATTTTTCATTTTGAAATAGAGTCTTGTTAAATTGCTGAGGTTGGCCTCAAACCTGAAATTCTCCTGTCTCAGCCTCCCAAGTACTGGGATTATATGTGTGCACTCCCACACCCCCTCAAAGAAACCTAATATGCTAAGGATGTGAAGGAATCTGAAGCAATTCAAAGAATTCAACATTTTTTCAGAAAGGCAGATTGAGAGAGGTGGATGTTCTTCAATATGCTAGGTGCTACCTTAAGGAAGAGGAAGCATATGTATTGTATCACTTCCAGGCAAGAACTTAAACTAGTAGGTGAAAAGTAATAGTAATTATAATGACCGGTTTCAACAGATGTGATATGCTATTTAATTAGCACTTTACATGCATCCCTTCATTTAACAATGAAAATTATCATACTTATTTTTCAAAGGGAGAAACAGAAGCTTTGGGAGTTGCAGTACATCATCTTAGGTCATACAATCATTGGTGGTGCAAGGACTTGAATATGTACCTGTGGCCTTTCTTTCCTTTCTGGCATACTTGCTATGCATGAAAATTGGAGTCATCCAATTTTCATCCAATTGGAAAAGGAGTCATCCAAGAATGCTTTAGGAGTGAATTGAAAATGGTCTCCAGGGTATTAACTATTGATGTTTGCCATGCAAACTAGCTCTGAACTAGGTGTTTGCTCAAATTGAACACCAGAACTGAGTGGGTAGAATCTGGGTATTCTGAGCATTCGGGGGCAGGGAGTATCAGTATTCATGTTGGGGAAGGAACAATATTAGGTGGTTGAACAGTTCCTAGAAGTCTGAAAGGAAAAATGGTGCCCAGAGTCCACATGGGTAAAGAGCAAGAAAGAAGCTAATCTTTGATTAGCTAAGCTACTGATCTACTCATCTTAGATTTGTTCCTCTTTTTGTTACCTAACCTCATCTAGTTCACCAGGAGGTCCCATCAACTGTATCTCCATTACTCCCCATTGTCATCATCCTATTCCAGCTCTTCCCTATCTCCCACTTGGATAATGTCAATGCCGCTAACCTTGCTGACTTCACCCTTGACCCTACACTCTATTCTGAACAAGAAACCAGAGTGATCATGTGAAAATATAACCAGATCATGTTGTTCCTCAACTCAACATATTTCAGGGGCTCCTCACTGTTTATAGGATAAAAACAAACTCCTTCCCAAGATCTAAAACGTCCCCAGATGGACAGGGCCCCCATTTGCCTCCCTAGGCTCCTGCAACCCACACTTCTCTCTTGATTCATGCCCAGGCAATGTAGTATGGTGGTTACTACCTGCTGGGTTTTGGAGTCACAGTGCCTGGACTTGTCCCCTGTGACACTGGGCAGCTAACTTAAGAATCCTGTACTTCAATTTCTCCCATCTGAAAAATGGAATAGTAATAGTACCTAGCTCCTAGGTATCAACTCACTGGAGAGAATTACGTGAGTTTTTGTATAAAAAGTTCTTCAAATAGTGAGCAATATTGTTATAATGCCCAGTATGGTACTACCTCAGGGCATTTGCACTTTCTGTTCTTTCTGTCTAGAATGTTCTTGCCCCAAGTCTCCATCAGACAAGGACTTTCTCATCCTCAGCACATATATTATCTTTTCAGAAAAGCACCCCTGAACTCTCCCACCCCAGTCCAGTCAACTTGATTACAATACCTGATCTTGTTTCCTCCATGGCACTCACCCCAATTGGTTAAATGAATGAATACTTGCACCTGCATTCTTAGAAGCTCCATCAGAATATAGTTAGATGGGAAAGTGGAGCCCGGTAAGGCTCTTTGCAACCTTTACTAGGATTAAGGATCAGAAACCTCTGTTTTAGAAATCTATTTTTATGCTGCTAGTTTACTCTATAATTGCTTCCTTTTTATTTCCCCTCAGTGATTAGTAAAGTTCTCTTGGAAAATGTCAGGTCTCCCACCTGTGCTGAGGGCAAATACAAAAAGGAGTTTTTGTACCTAACTGGGCCTGAGTTGTGGGGACTAGAAGGGAAAGCAGGAGAGTGACATTGGGAATCCAAGGGATAGACACCCTTCTCCCCCCCCCCTCCCCCGGGCAGAGTGGGGACAAATCCAGGACTGAGAAGAGAGCCACAGCCTAGCTGGCTTTTTAAGAGAATGTTGCCATGCCTTCTCAGGGATTGCTTAAATAAAGAAGGCTGATGCCTTCCCACTCCCATCTGCCACAGCTGTGGAATGGAGTCCTGCAAAGAAGAGGAGGGCCTCATGCAGAGCTAACCCTCAGGCATGCTCATTACTGGCCTACTGTGTGCCAG
>PVJS01040379.1:0-18469 GCA_004027185.1 Glis glis
GAGAGAGAGAGAGAGAGAGAGAGAGAGAGAGAGAGAGAGCTGAGGCTGGCTGCGAACCCGGATCCTCCGGTCTCTTCCTCCCAAAGTACTGGGATTACAAGCGTGCACCACCAAACCCGGCCTTGGATCTTATTTTTTAAGGTGTGGGATGAGAGCTGTGTTTAGTCTGGGGTAGCTTCTCAGGCACAGCACCTCAGGCACTCCCAAGGCGCTCTGAGGGGGGCTTTCCTGTTCCTGCCTCCGCTCCATCTAGCCTTATGGGGCTTCTCTGCGGCCCCCAGAGTCTCCTCACAGCCTTGTGTGGAGAGGTCTCTTACTGCATCTTCGAGGCCATCCCCCAGGTTCCTTGGCGTCTCTGCCACTCCATCCTCTCCTTGCAGCTGTCTTTGGTCCACGGGTGCTGTCTCCCTGTGCGGAGCATCCCTCCAGGTGACGAGGTGGGCGGCCCTTAGGCTGCCTTGCTTTCTTCATAACTCATGGGGTCACTGTCCTTCCCTGTCTGATGTCCAGTGTGGGGACCGCTGTCATCACTGCTGTTTGGAGTGGGGCAAACGTGGCTCTTGTGGGTCCTTCTTGGCTGGGATTAGAGCCCCAAGCAGCGTTCCCAGAGGACTCTGGGCATCAGGGACTCATCAGTGTGCAAAAGAAGCCCCTGCCCTCAGCAGTGGACACTCTGGTAGACTTGGGTGGCAGGGAGTCCAGGAGCAGCACAAGAGGCCACACTGTGCAGGGCCAGCTGCGCTGCTCTACTGAGCCTCAGATCCCTGGCTGACGTTTACTGACTACTGACTTTTTTTTTAACCCAGGGGCATTCTATCTCTCTCCTTTTTTTTTTTTTTTTTTTTTTTTTGGTGCTGGGGGTTGAACCCAGAGGCATTCTACCTCCGAGCTCCACCCCCAGCCCTATTTTTATTCTTTATTTTGAAACAGGGTCTCACTAAGTTGCGGAGGGCCTCACTAAATATCTGAGGCTGGCCACGAACCCAGATCCTCCGGTCCAGCTTCCTAAGTACTGGGATGACAAGTGTGCGCCACCATGCTTGGCTCCTATTTTACTTATTATTTTGAAACAGTCTAAATTGTGGATGGCCTCACTAAGTTGTTGAGGCTGGCTGCAAACCTGCGATTCTCCTGTCTCAGCCTCCCAAATACTGGGATTACAAGCGTGTGCCACCATGCCTGGCAGGGGCATTCTATTTCTGAGCTACACCCCCAGGCCTATTTTTTTATTTTTACTTTGAAACAGGGTCTCACTAAGTTGCAGAGGGCCTTGCTAAGTTGCTGAGGCTGCCCTTGAAACTACAATCCTCCTGCCACAGCCTCCCAAGTACTGGGATTAGAGGCGTGCGCCACCATGTCTGGCTGAACACTGACTCTTGTTACTATTGCTGTTATTTGTCCTTCAGCTCACTGAATCACGAGGAAGGGGCCTTCCTACCCAGAAAGCGTGTCAGGAAGAAATGACAGCAGCCGCCCTTGCTGCTGGTTGAGTTTATTTTAATGTTCTGTGTGGCGCAGTCTTAGCGTTTCCTGACGCCACAGACCTTCCTTCAGGTTTAGTGTGCAGACTTCTTGCCGTAGGAAGATCTGTTTCCTCCCTCCTGGCGAGTTTTTCATATCTGCTTCCTAAGAAAGATGAAATGCCAGCCTCAGAGGGCAGAAGGGAGGGATGTGGAGATTCAAAACCACGGAGGGCTGGAGTCCCAATCAGCGCACTCTTCCTGGAGAGCCATCTGGCAGAGCCTAATCAGAGCTGTGCAGTTTACACTCTCGACTTGGTAATTCCGTTTCTAGAAATCAGTGGGGCCTGAGGAAATCACCCAAAACTCGGAGCTCCGTGCCCCATGATCATGGTTGCTGCATTATTTATGGTGGTGGAGAATTAGAAACAGCAGAAATGGCCAGCAGAAAGGGGAGGAGTGAGTGCGTGCGCTGTGGTCTCATATGGCCATCCATCAAATGCTGGACGAGTTATGCTGACCGTTCCAGCAGAAGCCACAACAGCAGAACACAAGATACACCGGATGGCTGGGTGTGGTGGTGCACGCCTATAATCCCAGTACTTGGGAGGCTGAGACAGGAGGATCGCAGGTTCGAGGACAGCTTTAGCAAGTACTGAGACTCTCAGCAACCTAGAGAGACCCTGTTTCAAAATAAAAATAAAATAGAACTGGGGATGTAGCTCGGAGGTAGAATGCCATACACAATAAAACCCCAAAACATACACACACACACACACACACACACACACACACTCACTCACTCACTCCCACACACACAATCTCACTTGAACCAAAAGCAGGCAGGGATGGGGGATGAGAACTGGGAGAAAACACGCTTGGCTTACAGGAGTATTTTCACCAGGATATTTCCCCTGCATCTATACGTTTCCATTTTTCCAGATTTCCTTGATGAATGTGCATGATAATGTTAGGCTTAAAGGAAAAAATTAAACTTCCAATGTTCTTGTAATTCTGTGTGTGTGGGGGAGGGTACTGGGGATCGAACCCAGGGGCTTTCTACCTCTGAGCTACACCCCCAGCCTCATTTTATTTATTTTGAAACAGGGTCTCATTAAGTTGTGGAGGGCCTCACTAAGTTTCTGAGGCTGGCCTTGAACCTGAAATCCTCCTGTCTCCGCCTCCCAAGTACTGGGATTACAGGTGTGTGCCACCATGCCCGACTTCTATATTCTTGTAATTCTTTTGTGTGTGTGTGTGGTACTGAAGTTGAACCCAGGGGCATTCTACGTCTGAGCTTTACCCCCAGCCCTATATTTTATTCTTTATTTTGAAATAGGGTCTCACTAAGTTGCAGAGGACCTCACAAGTTGCTGAGGCTGGCGGTGAACCTGCGATCCTCCTATCTCAGCCTCCCAAGTACTGGTATTATAAGCGTGCACTACCATGCTTGGCTTATATTCTTGTAATTCTATGGAATAAATGGTAGATGTTTAAAGAACAGAGCAATTTCAAAGGAAAGTATGGGATGTAATGTAAAATGCAGTAAAATGGGCGTGTTTCCTCATATACACAAGTTTGTTATACTTTGTATTTTGAGCAGGAGGAAGTAAAGTAAAATAATTTTGAAAAGTGTTTAAAACAAAAGTTGCTGTGTACTGAAGCTACCATGGGGCGGGGTGGAGTCAGGAGTTTTACAGACTTTAGCTCACCTTGTCCCACAGGCAGCCCCGGACTCATGGCTGCCGTTTTGCAGATGGGGCTTGGGGGATCAGAGAAGCAAAGTGTCCTGCTGGGGGGTTGCACAGCATGGGGGTGGACTGGCCTTGATGCAGCACTTGCATCAAGAGCAGGCGGGAGGCTGCCGCCTGGTGAAGGAACCGGGCCAATGGTGCCTAGCCCTGATGGACCTGCCCTCACTTGGCCCCAAGACATGGGTCTGTGCCCCTCACTGTGCAAGGAGAAAAACTGGTTCAGAGAGGATGTGGGTTTGGCCTGGGTCCCCAGCTTGCTGAGAGCCCACTGACCCCTCGGTTCAGCCCTCGTGGGCCCTCACACAGGGACAGTCATTCAGTAGTGGGGCAGTGTAGGGTCCGTGAGTGACGTCACTGCCTGGGTGCTGTGAGCAAAGGAACACAGCGATATGGCAGCAGGAATAGAGTGTGTGTGTGTGTGTGTGTGTGTATGTGTGTGTGTGTGTGAACCCAGAAGCTCTGTTTCTCCAGCCTGTCCTCAGGAGACCTGGACAGGTGAGCAGAGAGGGGCTCAAGGGCAGTCGTGCTGCCAAGCCTGTGGGGCCGGTCAGGAGGAAGGGTCTGAAGCATGATGTGAATCACGTGGTGATGGGGCGAGCTCCCCATCATCACATGGACGGTCACAGAGCCACGTGCCAGCGTGGTCCCCTGGAGACCATGCTGGTATCTCCCTCCATGAGAATGGGCTTTAGGGATGGACAGAGGGGTTCCCCTCTGCTCTAGATACTCCTGGAATGTTCGAACCTTTTCTGGCAATTATACAGCGGGTATGGGGTGTGTTTTTGGATCACGTTCCCAGTTCCAAGAAACAGTACAATGCGCTGTGCGCAGTTTCCAATGGTCCAGACAGCCCTGCTGGACACACAGTTACCACGCTTTCTACTTCTCTGTTTCAGGACAATGTGTTAAACATCATTAACCAGATCATGGACGAGTGCATCCCCCAGGACCGCGCCCCTCGGGACTTCTGTGTCAAGTTCCCCGAGGAGATCCGGCATGACAACCTGGCCGGCCAGCTGTGGTTCGGAGCCGAGGTAGCTGGCGGCTGCCTGGGTTGATCTTTATCCAGTTGTTTCCCTGTGAATCCACCCATGGGCATCTGCAGGTGCAGAGCGTGGTGTCTCCACCGGTTCTGTGGCTCCAGTTTACAGATGTGTGGTCTGGACCCATTAGGCTCCACGGCCCTTGGAGGGTGTGGGGAGAGCCATGATCCTGCACCTTCAAAACCACATGCACAGGAAGGTTCCTGTGTGGTATCCATGAGGTTCTTAGGCGCCAGACAGCAAGGACCTAAAAGTGGTTTTTTTTTTTTTTGGCACTGGGGAATGAACCCAGGGGCATTCTACCTCCAAGCTACACACCCAACCCCCTTTTATTTTTTATTTTTGAAACAGGGTCTTGCTAGGTGTCTGAGAGTCTCACTATGTTGCCGAGGGTGTCTTCGAATCTGCGATCCTCCTGTCTGAGCCTCCCAAGTACTGGGATTACAGGTGTGCACCCCCACGACTAAAAGTGGTTCTTAAAAGTAATAACGCCAATATCAAGAACAGCATCCTCCCTCCCCCGCCTATAGCAATGGCGACTGCTGGGGCATCTCCCAGGGGCCTCTGTCTTGCCATCTTTCTTAGTAGCCCATCAGATGTTTACCTTCATCTCCCAATGAGGGAACTGAGGCAGGGAGATGAAGGTGCTCCGCCCCTGTGAGGTGGCAGGACCAGTGTCCCCAGCCTAGAGGCTTCCTGTACCCCCCACTGTGTGGACACCCCAGACTCCTTCCTGTGGCTGTGTTCTTGAGATGTTAGGGTTCTGGGGGTCTCACTGTAGTCCATCTCCTGTTGTCCTTGGTGCCGCCCCCTCCTCCCTGCACCCCGCATCGTCCAGACCTCATGCTCCATTTGACCCCACCCCTGCCCCACCCCACTCTGAGGTAGCTGGCGGGCCTCCTCCCTGAGGTTCTGGTTGGAGGTGGGCGGGCCTGGGGCAGTGGCAGCTGTGAGGAGGCGGCAGCTGTGAGGAGGCATGAGAGGCACGAGTGTGCTGCAGTGCCATCTCCTCTAAGTGTGACTCTGACCCTTGCACGCTCCGTGCTCCCTGCCAGGGTGGGCCTGAGAAGTCAACCGCCTTCTTGCTTGCTCAGCCACCTGGGAAATGGCTTTGTGTCCTGATTGACTATTGCTGTTGGAGATTGGCTCGTTAATTGGTTCTGCCCAACCTGGTGAAGACCTGGCTGGTGGAGGAAGCTGTGTGTCCTGAGAGGCCCCCTACAGGGGGGGCTGACTGTCAATTGCATTTGGTGAAATCCTGTGGTGCTGACCGTGCATCCGGAGCCCTGGCACACGGGGATTGTGGGTACAGAGGGGCCTCTCCACCAGCAGGAGCCAGGGGCCTTCAGGGTGATGAGGCTGGGTTCCCAGAAAGGCCTATGCTCAGGGATCAGCCGTGCCGCATCATGCCTTGAAACACAGCCCTGAGCGTGGCCTCTGGGGGCTCCTGGCTCCCTGCAGCCATGCCCATGGGCTGGACTGGGAGGGGACAGGAGTCACATCGCTGGGATCCCCCTGACCCAAGGGCCTCACGTCAGCCCTTGCGGCCCTGCCTGCCCTTCATTTCCGTGTGGGGAATGTGTAGTTCATAGTGAGAGACACTTGTCGCTGCCGGGGTTTTTCTGAAGTTAAGAGCAACCTCTGGAGATGGGCCAGGAGCTGGTGCTGGGTCCTGGCCCAGAGAGGGGCAGGGTGACTCCTAAGTGTGCCCTCCTGCCTGCAGTGCCTGGCCGCCGGCTCCATCATCATGAACCGCGAGCTCGAGAGCGTGGCCATGCGGCCGCTGGCCAAGGAGCTGACCCGCAGCCTGGAGGACGTCCGGGGCGCCCTCCGCGACCAGGCGCTGCGGGACCTCAGCACCTACACGGAGAAGATGCGGGAGGCGCTGCGGCACTTCGACGTCCTGTTTGCCGAGTTTGAGCTGAGGTGACCCTGCGCGAGGCCCTGGGCGCCGGGGGTTGCGGCCTTTGCCCCCCGAGTCTGGGGTGCCAGGCCTTTGGGGCGCATGCTGATATCTACAGCTAAAAACCCTCAGGCAAGGAGGAGCTGCTGGGGGATCTGGTGCTACCTGCCCCTGCCCGTGTGGCTCTCCCCTGGGGCTTGGTGGGGGGGCTTTGCAGGGGGAGGGACACGCAGAAACGGCACTAGTGGGTCCAGTGGGATTCCGGCCATTGTGGGTCTCCAGGAGACAGGACCTGGGTGACCCCAGGGTCCGGGCGGCACACTGCTGCGTGTGCAGATGAGATGAGACAGGAGAGAAGGCAGGACGCAGAACCACCTCCCTGTGAATAAAGGTCGCACCTCTTGTGACCTGTCCATCTCCAGAGGGGAGTCAGCTGAGGCAGTAGAGGTGTTCACGTCAGCAAGTGGGAGCGTGCGCAGTCGAGTTTTATTTTCTTCTGTCTTTCCCGGATTTTCTAAATAAGCTTTCATAGCAAGAAAAAGTTAGAGTCAGTAGTTTAGAAGGAAAAAAATGTGCTTATCCCGTGAGCTCCTGCGGTGCCTGGCTCCCGGCTGCTGAGTTGCTGAGTTCCACCCCCACGCATGCCTGTGTTCACACTCCGTTACCTCTTGAGGCTGGGGTGGGGGCTGTCACACTCGGAGGGGGTTGGGCTGACTTGGAATGGGATGGAGGGGGCCTGAGGAAGTGCTGGACCGGGTCTGCCTGAAAGGAGCTTTGATTTAAAATATCTAGACCCGGCCGGGCATGGTGGCCCATGCTTGTAATCCCAGACCTTGGGAGTCTGAGACAGGAGGATCGCAGGTTTGTGGCCAGTCTCAGCAACTCATCGAGGCTCTCTACAACTTAGCAAGACTCTGTGTCCAAATAAAAAATAAGATAGGGCTGGGGGTGTAGCTCAGAGGTGGAATGCCCCAGGGTTCAATCCCCAATACCACAACATAAAATAAAACGCCTAGACCCTGTTTCCAAATAAAATAGGGCTGAGGGTGTAGATTAGAGCTAGAATGCCCCTGGGTTCAGTGCCCAGTGTGAAAGGCAGGCAGGCAGACTGACGTTGTGATGCTGGTGGCGCTGCGGGTTGGGGTTTTCCTTTGAGACCCTTTGTTTGGAGGCCGGGGCGGCCCAAGGGGCCCTGACACCTCGCTGTGCCTGCAGCTACGTCTCGGCCATGGTGCCCGTGAAGTCCCCCGGGGAGTACTACGCGCAGCAGGAGGTCATCGTGCTATTCTGCGAGACGGTGGAGAGGTGAGGATGGCAGCACAGAGCAGCCCCGGGGGCGCGTTTGATCAGGGGATGCCCCGGTGGGGCGGCACCCGCCAGCTGCCTTCCTCCTCACACCTTCTCCCCGCTCACATCTGCCCCACTCCTGGTCCCTTTTCTCTGGGCCCAAAGGGCAGATGTCACAGGCAAAGTCACGTGACAGAGGATGACCACTGGAAAGCTCAGCCCCCAGGGCGGCACCCCTCCTCCTGCCTCCCCTCAGCCTCCCCACTCCTCACCTCAGAGCCCGGGAGGGGCCCTTGCCAGCCTCGGACCTGCTGGACCCAGCTTTGGGGGGTGAACCACAGATGTCCTCATACAGTAACTCAAGGTCAGGTTTTCTGAATGGACTTTAGGGCCGCGATGGCACCTCTAGTGTTCTTCCAATTCACCAGTGCTTTCGTAAGTTTGGAAATTGACTGATACCTCGCCATAAGTTTGTTATTTTTAAAAGACGGGTGGATCGCTCACTGTTAATGCTTTGAGAGACGTTTCAAATTGGCAGAAAATAAGGTGACAGGAAATACCTTTACTTTGAAGTCATGATGGCAGCGGCACCTGCTCACAGTGTGTGGCAAAGCTGCCTGCCTCCCCCCTACTGGGGACTGAAGACAAACCCCTCTCCTTGGGGTTTGTCTGGTTGTGGGGAGTGTTGTTTTGAGCTTATTCTTGCTCCTGGCTGCTGGAGGGCCTCTGGCCCTGTACGGCCCTGTACCGTGGGAAGCTACAGCCCTCTCCCAGCATTTCCCCATCCCAGGGGCTGAGGCGGGGCAGGCGGGCAGGCCCGTGGAAAGCTGGAAGGCTGGGCTGGAGCCATCTCTGCTGGGGCCTCCGGAGCAGAGCATAGCCTTTCTCCAGCATCAGCCCTTTGATACGCGAGGGCTACAGTGGCGCCATCAGCCAAGTGTGGACGAAGCCAGGGTTGGGCATGCTGCCCCCACTCGAGGATGCCCGCTCACTCCCTGTCTCCCTCGGCCAGGGCCCTAGACTTCGGATACCTGACCCAGGACATGATCGACGACTACGAGCCGGCCCTCATGTTCACCATCCCCAGGCTGGCCATCGTGTGGTGAGTGCCCCTGCGCCTCGGTGTTGGTAACGGTCCTTATTCCCTCGCAGTAGCTGCCCAGATGCCCAGAACCGCCACCAGGACAAGGAGCAAGCGTCCTGGGTGCCTCCTCACCCTAAGTGATGGCGAGCCCTCGTCACCTGACACTGGACAGGGGAGCTGGACAGCAGCCTCCAGTCAGGTGCTCACAGCCAGCGGCGGGGGCGCCGCACGCCATGCGGGCCACTTGGCTTGCAGCTGGGAGCAGAGTGCCCATGCGGGGCGGTGGGAAGCAGCCTTTGCAGGGACCGGAAGACGAGGTGCCCTGGTTCTGCAGGAGGACGTGCTTGGTTTGATTGCATGAGTTCTTGGGTTGGCAGGGAGGTGGAATCCATTAGCAGGTGCTGTAGCTGGGCTGGCTGACGGGCACACCGGTCCTTGTGGGGCTCAGAGAGGCCAAGGCAGGGTGGCCCTGGGATTGGGCGGGAGGTGCTTGGTCTCTCGCCAGGCCTTGCTGAGCCTTGGCGCCCGGGTGGCCCAGGGCCTCTTCACCACCACTGCTCGTCTACACCGAGGCTTCAGACAGGGACACCTCTCCCTTCTGCCAGGCGGTAGTCACAGGAGGAGGAGAGCAGGTGTGCCATGCAGAGCGTGACGGGGACTGTTGGGGAGGTGGCCTGTGGGCAGAGCGGGGCAGAGTGGGGCGTGGGGGTCCTGCGGAAAGATGCCTGATGGGGATGGGGACATCAGTGACGCTGTTGGGGAGGAGAGTGTGCTGTGGGCACAGAGGCCAGGACAGGCTCAGGTAGTGGTGGGGCGCACTGAGGGCCCCAGGGGAGCTGGAGCGCAGGCTCATGCAGCAGCCTGCGGAGTTGCACATTGTGTGCAACCCTCACCACCATCCATTTCCATCCTAAACTGAAGCTGTCCTATTAAATACTGGCTTTGCGCCGGGTGTGGTGGTACACGCTTGTAATCCCAGTACTTGGGAGGCTGAGACTGGAGGATCCGGTTCGCAGCCAGCCTCAGCTACTTAGTGAGGCCCTCCGCAACTTCGTGAGACCTGGTTTCAAAATAAAGTATAAAAAATAGGGCCGGAGGTGTTGCTCGGAGGTAAAATGCCCCTGTGTTCAAACCCTGGTATCGCAAAAAAAAAAAAAAAAAAAAAATACTGGCTTTGCATTCTCTCCCCGACCCCAGTCTCTGGCAATCACTATCCTACTTTCTGTCTCTATGGATTTGACTGCTTTAGGGGACCTCGTTAAGTGGAATCACACAGAATTATGACTGGCTTATTTCACTCAGTATAATGTCCTCAAGGTTTATCTATACTCTAATACATGTCAGAGTCTCCTTCCTTTTTGAGGCTGAGTAATGATCCATCGTATGTAATTAAATGTTATTATTATTGCGGTACTTGGGATCAAACCCAGGGGCATTGTACCTCTGAGCTACACCCCCAGCCCTATTTTTTATTCTTTATTTTGAAACAGGGTCTCACTGAGTTGCTGTGAGCCTCACTAAGTAGCTGAGGTTGGCTGTGAACCTGCAATCCTCCTGCCTCAGCCTCCCAAGTACTGGGATTACAAGCGTGTGCCACCATGCCCGGCTTTATTCTTTATTTTGAAATAGGGTCTCACTAACTTGTGGGGGACTTCACTAAGTAGCTGAGGCTGGCCTTGAGCCCGCGATCCTCCTGTCTCAGCCTCCCAAGTACTGGGATTATAAGCATGCACCATGCACCACCACGCCCGGCTAAGTGTTATGTTAAATATGTGATTTGCAGCAACATTCAAGAGAATAAAATACCTAGTAGTAAATTTAACCAAGGAGGTGGAAGACATGGGTGCTGAACCATAAAACATTGTTGAAAAAAAAATTAAAGAACTACTAAAATGGAAAGGCATCCCATGTTCATGGACTGAAAGACTTAATATAGTTAGGATAGCATTACTCCCCAAAGTGATCTACAGATTCAGTGCAATCCCTATCAAATCACTACTGGCCTTTTAAATTTTTATTTATTTATTTTTTGCAGAAAAGGAAAAGATGTTCCTCAAATTTATGTGGACTGCAATGGGCCCTGAGTAGGCAAACAGTATCAAAAAAGAAAAACAGTAGCCAGGTGTGCTTGGGAGGCTGAGACAGGAGGATTTCAAGTTTGAGGACAGCCTCAGCAAGTAGTGAGATGCTCATCAACCTAGCGAGACCCTATTTCAAAAATAAAAATAAAATCAGGTTGGGGGTGTAGCTTGGAGGTAGAATGTCCTTGGGTTCAATCCCCAGTACCAAAAGAAAAAAAAAAGTGAGATACTGGCTTTAGGACAGATGTAAAGACCCATGAAATAGAATTGAGAGGCCAGAAATAAATGCAAACATCTGTGGCCAACTGACATTTGACATGGAGTTCAAGACCTTTCAATGAGGAAGGAACATTCTCTTCAATAAGTGTTGCTGAGACTGCAGGACAGCCACATGCAAAACAAGAAAGTTGAACCCTGTGATGACTACTTTTATTTTAGGTACTGGTGATTGAACTCAGGGGTGCTCTACCAGCTCTTTTTACTTGTGAAACAGAATCTTACTAAGTTCCCCAGGCTGGCCTCAAACTTGTGATCTCCTGCCTCAGCCTCTTGAGTAGCTGGGATTATAGTATGTGCCACTGCACCTGGCTTGTGATACTTAAGTTAATGTGTCAACTTGGCTAGGCCTCAGTATTCAGATATTTGGCCAAATAGCAGTCTGAATGTTGCTGCAAAGGCATTCTAAAGATGAGATTAACATTTAAATAAGCAGACTTTGAGTATAACAGATTACCCTTCACAGTGCAGTGGGCCTCATCTAATCAATTGAAGGCCATAAAGAAAATAAATGAGATCCCCCAAGTCAGAGAGGATTCTGCCTCCAGGTGGACTCCAGACTTGAGCTGCAGTGTCAGCTCTTCTCCTGGTCTCCAGCCTGCCTGCTGGCCTGCCCTGTGGACTTTGCACTTGCCAGCCTCCCCATCTTGTGAACGAATTACTTAAACTAAAATCTCTGTCTTAGCTCTTCATCACAGTGACTAAAATGCCTTACACTAAGGAGGAAAGGTTCATTTTAGCTCACAGATTCAGAGGTTCGGTCCATGGTTGGCCAACTCCATTGCTCTGGGCCTGAGGAGAGAGAGAACATCATGGCGGAAGGGTGTGGCAAAGGAAAGCTGCTCAGCTCATGGCAGCCGGGAAGCAGAGAGAAAGAGGGGAGAGGACTGTGGAGAAGATAAGCCCAGGGCACGCCCCCAGTGACCCACTTCCTCCAGCTAGGCCCCACCCCCAGTAGTCCCTTCGGCCATCGTTGGATGAATCCATTCATCTACTGGTGAGCTCAGAGCCCTCACAATCCAATCACTCCCCCAAAGCCCCACCTCTGAACAAATGAGACCTTGGGGGACATTGCAGATCCAAACCATCTCTTACCCCTTCCTCCTCCTCCTCCTCCTCCTCCTCCTTCTTCTTGACTAAGGCTGGGGTATACCTTCATGTTTGCATATTTGGCAGTGAATTGTTGGGTTTAACACCAAAAGCACTAGCAACAAAAGGAAAAATAGATAAATTGGACTTCATCAAAATTAACTTCTGTGCATCAAGGGAGATTATCATGAAAGTGGAAAGACAACCTAAAGAACAGGGAAGATATTTGCAAATTATGTATCTGATAAAGGTTTAGTATTCAGAACATATAAAAAACCCTTACAACTCAATAAAAAGAGACAACCCAGTTCAAAAGTGGGCAAAGACTTGAATAGACATTTCTCCAAAAAAGATATACAAAAGGCCAATGAGCACATGAAAAGGTGTTCAACATCACTGGGCATTAAAGAAATGCAAATCAGCCGGGCATGGTGGCACATGCTTGTAATCCTAGTACTTGGGAGACTGAGGAGGATCACAGGTTTGAGGCCAGCCTCAGCAACTTAACGAAGCTCTCGGCAGCCTAGTGGGACCCTGTTTAAAAAATTTTACAAAAATTAAATAGGGCTGGGGGTGTAGCTTGGAGGTAGAACACCCCTGAGTTCAATCCCCAGCACCGAGAGAGAGAGAGAGAGAGAGAGAAATGCAAACCACAATGAGCTACCACTTCATACCCACTAGGATGGCTGTAACTAAAAAAAAAACTGAAAAGAATAAGTGTTGGAGAGAAAAATAGGAACCCTTGTACACTGCCAGTGGGAGTGTAAAACAGAGCAGCTGCTATGGAAATCAGTTGGATGGTTCTTTAAAAAGTTAAACATAGGATTACATGAGCCATGTGGTAATACCATATACCCTCCTAGGCATATACCCAAGAAAAATGAAACGTCCACACAGAAACTCATGCACGAATGCTTATAGAAGCATTATTCATAATAGTCAAGAGGCGGGAGCCACCCACATGTGCAACAATGGATGCATGCATAAGGAAGTTGTACACACAACGGAATATTAGCCAGAAAGGGGAGCAAAATACTGACACATGCTGCAACATGGACGAACCTTGGAAACATGATCCTAAGTGAAAGAAGCTGGACATAAAAGGTCATGTGTTGTATCATTCCATTTCTATGAAATGTCCCAAATGGGTCAATTCCTAGAGATGAAGGTAGGCTCAGGGTTGCCAGAGGCTGGGGGCGGGCTTACTTCAAGAGTGCTCTTCGAGGATGGAGAGGTGGTGGTTGCAAAGTGCACTAAATGGCCCCACAGTGTGCATTTTAAGATGGTTCAGTGTAGTATGAATTTCATCTCAATGTTGGTTTTTTTTTTTTTAAAGAGAAGGCTGGCTGGGCGTGGTGGCACACAGCTGTAATCCCAGTACTTGGGAGGCTGAGACAGGAGAATCGAAGGTTTGAGACCAGCCTCAGCAACTTAGTGAGACTCTCAGCAACCTAGCAAGATCCTGTTTCAAAACAAAACAAAAAAAGTCCTGGGGTGTAGCTTGGAGGTAGAATGTCCCTGGGTTCAATCTCCAGTACCCCCCTTCAGACAAAAGAGAGAGAGAGAGAGAGAGAGAGAGAGAGAGAGAGAGAGAAGGCTGGCCACCTGCCCTTCAGCAGGGCTGGGCTTGCTCTACCTCTGGGCATCCTTGGTCAGCTGATCTGGGTGGGGCCCTCTGCACATCCAGGCCCTGGGTCCAGCCACCCACCTGTAGGCTCAGCTGTGGGAGCTGCCCTGCTCCTCCTCAGTGGCCTGTGCAGCCATCACGGTGTGATGCCTACATCCCCTAGCCCTGGCTGTAGTAGCCGCAGTGGCCGCTGCTTCCTCTGGTGGTTCATTCCCAGGCCACAGCCTCCAGCTGCCCCTGGGTCCTCAGCGGGACTCCTGCTTGCGCTGAGCCTCGGTGCCACTCCCCTCTCCCCAGCATTCTGTGAGCCCCACAGTCAGTGCCTGGCCAGGTGGACACTGTACAAACATTTGCTGGGACCCAAGGCCGACCTTGCCCTGGTCCACAGGGATGCAGACGGCCGTGCGCCTTTCTCTCCCCCTCCCAGGGTCGGGCGCTTCCCAGAACTGCTGAGCACATGGAGCCCCGAGCGCTCTGGTGTGTGAGAGTAGACACACCGCTGGGCCTCAGGACACCGTGAGGGAGGTCCTCAGGCCCCTGAGTGCCCATGGGACAGGTGGGCGCTGCGACCTGCTGCACAGAGCCATCCTAATTAATGGGTGCATTCCCAAGGCACCAGTGGAACCCTGGCACTGTGCCAGGCCCTGTGGGCTGGAGGACCCCTTGTCACTGCACTTACAGCTGGCACCCTTCCCCGGGCCAAGCTGCAGGGAGGTGTCCCAAGGGGCAGACTGGTCAGTGCGGCTGCGTCCCAAGCACCATGGCCAGGGGCTCTACTCGGGTCACAGAGGCTTTTCTGTGGAGGTGCTGCCTCCTCTGCTTCCTGAAGAGAGGGTGCCAGGAGCCGGGGCAGGACTCCCAACTCCTCCTCCCGTCCACCCTCACTCTGCCTTGGTCCTTTGGCCTGAGCCCACTCAGGTTCCACCCTGGGAAGTTGTCCGCTGACTACTGCTTATTAACTGGAATTGGCAGCTCCTGAGACACCCATAAGATGATCAGAGAGGCCCTACTGTGTGCACTGCACATGCTCAGGACACAGCCCAGCCCCGTGCTGCCTAGTGTGAGCTAGCCACTTGGCAGAGCCCTTCGCCACCGGTCACCGCTGCCGTGTTCAGGAGGCAGCACAGCCCCTGCTTCTCCTGTGACTTCTGCATCTTTCGTTTTGTGCATGAAACCCAACCTTTTTGGGGTAAAAAACTTCCATTGTTCAATTCCATTTATCAGCTTTTCTCACCAAACTCGATGTGTTAAAAATAACTGTTCCTGAACGGATGGGGACTCTGCTGGATGGTGATGGCTGAGCCTGGTCCTGGCAAGAAGACCCTGTCACATCTGCGGAGAGGCACGCAGTAGCCCTCCATCATGCAGACAACCCGAGTGGCTCTTGTCTGCTCTGACGAGGAAGCTCAGGGGCAGGTGGACATGCCCTGGGAGCCTGAGACACACCAGAGGCCCCGGGAGGCTCCCACAGGAGGCCCCTTGGAGAGGGTGCTCTCAAGTAGAGATGGGTTGGGACCTGGCGGTGGAGGTGGCCTCGGAGCCGGGCAGGGCTGCGCACATGGTGGGGCTGCCCATGGAATCAGGGCTGTCCTGTCCGGAGGGGGCTCTGGGCAAGGCTGGCCTTTAGCAGGCATTGCGCTGAATGCCGGGAGGGGGGCAACGGGGAGCCCAGCCCTGGGGCGGGAGTGCATCTTGAGGGATGGTGGGCACCTGGAAGAGAGGGCCAGTCCTGCCTGGGGGGTGACAGGATGCCGTTTCCTGTCTTGAGGGGTGACGGGGGACTCACTGGGGACCTCGGTTCTCCAACACGTGTTTTGCTTTTGGAGTAGACGGTTTCAGGACTAATTCTCATAAACCTCCCCAGATAAATTTAAACAAAACTCCAGTCCCTCCATTTTCAAGGAGAGGGGTTTTAGTAACAAATCTTGATGCTGAGGTCTCTCACTGCAACACTGACATGTACAAACACATCCCTGTGGTGATTTGGTGATTTCCCCCCGTGACCATGAGCTGATTGGCTACAGAAGTGGTGAAGTCCGGGTGACAGTTTTCACTGCTGTTTTCTACACTGCTTTAAGATTTACTTGCGCCAGGCGTGGTGGCGCACGCTTGTAATCCCAGTACTTGGGAGGCTGAGACCAGAGGATCTGGGTTCGTGCCCAGCCTCAGCTACTTAGTGAGGCCCTCCACAACTTAGTGAGACCCTGTTTCAAAATAAAGAATAAAAAATAGGGCTGAGGGTGGAGTTCGGAGGTAGAATGCCCCTGGGTTCAATCCTAAGTACCGCAAAAAAAAAAAAAAATTCAGTCGGAGGGGCTGCGATGGAGTCAGGTTGGAGTCGCAGAGGTCCTCAGTTTCCTGGCAGGTGTCGAAGCTGGGGGCTCGGGCTGGCCCAGAGGCCCACAGGACTGACCACATTGGCTTTTGTGTCTCAAATGCAGTGGCCTCGTGGTTTATGCGGATGGCCCCCTAAACTTGGACCGCAAGGCGGAGGACATGTCGGAGCTGTTCCGGCCCTTCCACACGCTGCTGCGGAAAATAAGGTGGGGGCTGGGGGGAAGAGAGAGGGAGGGGGGACTGACAGGAGGGGAGGTGGTGAAGCCCATCTTCCTGCGCCCTTGAGGTTCCCCACGGTCGTCAACCCCTGTGGTGGTTGAAGCGCCTTGCTTGGGGCCGCCTGGGCCTCTCCTGCCTGAGCAGGAGATAAAATAGAGAAAACATAAATAAACAATAATAAGAATGGAAAGGAGCCATCACTACAGACCTTACATACATCAAAATGATATTAATAGGAGACTGTGAACAACAATTTGAAATGAAAAGGACAAATTCTTCCAAAAAATAACTATTCGAAGCTGATGGAAGAAGAAATAGGAATTCTTTGAGGTCTGATACATATTAAGATTTAATCCATTATTTAAAAACCTTCCCACAAATAAAATGTTAATGGGATATAAAGTCTAGAAGCAGCCGGGCATGGTGGCGCACACTTGTAATCCCAGTACTTGGGAGACTGAGACAGGAGGATCGCAGGTTTGCTGCCAGCCTCAGCTACTTAGTGAGGCCCTCTGCAATTTAGTGAGACCCTGTTTCAAATTAAAGAATAAAAAATAGGGCTGGGGGTGTAGCGTGGAGATAGAATGCCCCTGGGTTCAATCCCCACTTCTGCAAAAAAAAAAAAAAAATTAAAACCTAGCCAGAGCCGGGCATGGTGGGGCACACTTGTAATCCCTGTACTTGGGAGTCTGCGACGAGGATTGCAGGTTCACAGCAAGCCTCAGCTATTTAGTGAGGCCCTCCACAACTTAGTGAGACCCTGTTTCAAAATAAAGAATAAAAAAAATTGGGCTGGGGATGTAGCTCAGAGGTAGAATGCCCCTGGGTTCAATCCCCAATACCGCAAAAAAAAAAAAAAAAGTATTTGTTGTTTATCTGAGACCCTGTTTAAAAAATAAAGAATAAAAAATAGGGCTGGAGTGTAGCTCGGAGGTACAATGTCCCTGGGTTCAATCCCTGGTGCTGCAAATAAAAATAAATTTAAAACCTAGCCAGGCATGGTGGCACACACCTGTAATCCCAGTACTTGGGAAGTCGAGACAGGAGGATCGCACATTTGAGGGCAACTAAGTGAGAACCTCAGCAACCTAGCGAGACCCTGTTTCAAAGCAAAAAATAAAAAAGGCTAGAGGTATAGTACAGAGGTCGATTGCCCCTGGGTTCAATCCCTAGTAGAAAAGAAAAAAAATTAAAACCTTCAGTTTATCAAAAGACACCAGGGTGGAATGCCCCTGGGTTCAATCCCCAGTACCACACACACAAAAAAACCACCAGTAAGAGAGTGAAAAGACAAGTTCCAGAGTTGGAGAATAATAGAATAATATATCCATAAATTCAAATCCAAACTGTATAAAGAACTTTTATAAATCAGAAAGAAAAAGACAACCCAATTAAAACTGGGCAAAAGAAACTGGGCGTGGTGGTACATGCCTATAATCCCAGTACTTGGGAGGCTGAGCCAGAAGGATCTCAGGTTCAAGACCAGCCTCAGCAATGTAGTGAGACTCTCAGCAACCTAGTGAAACCCTGTTTCAAAACAAAAAGTAAAAAAGGGCTGAAGGTGTAGCTTGGAGGCAGAATGCCTATGGGTTTAATCCCTAGTAACACACACACACACACACACACACACACACACACACACACGCATACACACACGGGCGAAAGACTTGAATCAGCACTTCACACAGAGGTATCTATGGGATGACAAGCACATAAACTGATGCTCAGCTTCATTAGTCACCAGGGTAAAGCAAGTCAAAGCTGCAGTAAGATATAACAAACTCACCAGAGAGGAGACAACGAAAGATACCAAGTTTTCATGAGGGCCTGGGCAGAACTGTCAGCCATAAGCATATTAGTGTGCCCATGCTGCTTGACAACCCTGTGTACCAGCAGTCACCTCCTGTGAATGCTTGGGGGAAGTGCACATGCGTATTCAAGAGAGGTGCACGAAGATGGTGGGCCACAGCAGCCTGAATCCACAGGCAAGGAGCAGAAACGTAAATAGACAGATGGTGGTGCGATCACAGAGTAGAAGACCTTGACACCGTGAGACTGGTCTACAACAACGTGCCTCATTACAGATTAATCTGTCTTCATAGGGTTGTTGGATCTCGCAATTTAACAGCAAGATGCCCCGTTAACTTTGAATTTCAGATAAGCACAACTATGTTTGTTTGTTTTTGGGTTTTTTTTTTTTTTTTGCGGTACCGGGGATTGAACCCAGGGGTGTTCTATCTCCGCGCTACACCCCCGGCCCTATTTTTTATACTTTATTTTGAAACCGGGTCTCACGAATTTGCGGAGGG
>PVJS01040380.1:0-18468 GCA_004027185.1 Glis glis
GAGGAGGAGGAGGAGGAGGAGAAGAAGAAGAAGAAGAAGAAGAAGAAGAAGAAGAAGAGATTAGGATTCCAGATGAGGAGTGCAAGAGATTAACAAAGGACTATAGGATAAGTCAAGGTCATATCTGAAGGGGAGGCTGGAACAGGCATGGCTATGTTCATGAGCTGAAACAGAGAAGACCAGAGAGAGGTTCTGTATTGAATATTTGAGGTGACCTGGGACACTTGGTACTCTGACCCCACCTAACCCAGGTTCTTCAAGAATTTTGCAGTATTTTATATTCATATTTCAAAACCTGAATTGATGGACTCAGAAAAAGAAGGCCAGTGGCTCATCAGGCTAATCCCAGGGGGAAGGTGAACAGGCACCACTTTGGGCATCTACAAATACAGGGAATCTGGGCGTAGATTCCCCAGAGTCTTGTTAGTGCAAACACTCATAATTTTCCAATTTCCTCTCTGTCTCTCTAATAATAAACTGAAATAGTACATCACTGGGAAGCTATACTTCTTTCTCTATGTTAAGTGGTAGCATTAAAAAGTTTTGCACTCCTGAGTATCTTCCCAAAGGAATTGAAATCAGAATATATTATAGTGATACATGCATATCCATGTTCCTAGCAGAACAACCCATAATAACAAAATTATGGAAACAGCCTAGATGCCCATTAACAGATAAATGGACTACAAAACTGTGGGGTATACACACTATGGAATTTTACTCAGCCATAAAGAAGAACAAAATTATGACATTTGTAGGAAAATGGATGGAACTGGAGAATATTATGCTGAGATTAGCCAGTCACAGAAAATGAAGGGTTGTGTTTTCTCTCATATATTGAAGCTAGGGAAAAATTGGGACACAAGAGGGACTCTAGATAAAGGAGGAGAAATCCCAGTGAAGCGATAGACAGGGTCTAGGGTAAGGAAGTCAGTGGGGAGGGAGACCTGATGAAGGAAACACTTTAAATGATGCTATATACATATGTGAAATTATCAATGCCAATCTCAGTATTATGTATGGGGGAGGGGGGAGTGGGATGGGATGTGGGTGGAAGCTCACCAAGTATGTCCGTATCACTCTGAACTTCATTGTGATGTGAGATTACAATGCACCAATAAAGTACATTTTTAAAGTTTTGTATTGATTTGTAGCCATACATTGATTGTATGGTAAAAAAAATGCACTTTCTGTGTAAATAAATTTCCTGCCTCCTTGCAACAAAGATCCTGCCTCTAAGCTCCTTCTCTAAAGAAATTCAAAAGCTACCAGTATCCACCCCTACAAACCGTTTAATGGCATAGGACATATCTTTCTTAAAGAATTTTCATGCTTCTGGTTAAAGGTGTTATATTAAATCCATGCATCTAATTTCATTCCTTTCTTAAACTCTACTACAAATAATGTGATTTTTAAAAAAATTAAAAAAGACATAAACCCATAATGACAGAGAAGTGAGGATAACAAACAATAGTAACAAAATTTGGAGGACCAGAAGTCAGATGGACCAGTGAGTGGTGACCAAGACAATTTCTTTTCTCCCAGATATATAGCCCTTCCAAATCCCTTTTATTTACATTTAGTTTAGAAAACTTGCCATTGTAAATTCTTTCTCTGCTCTTTTGAGATGTAAATCTCACCAGATTCTCATTAGTTTTACAATCCAAGAATGTTTTCCTCAAAGATCTGGATGCCATCCTTAAGGAAACACTTCAATTGACGCTATGTACCTATACGAAATTATCAATGCCTAATTCAATATCATATATAGGGAAAGGGGAGGGAGTGGGGTGGGTTGAGAGGGGGAGAAGCTCACCAAGTGCTGTGTGCATGTATGTCCCTATCACTCTGAATTTTATTATGATGTATGATTACAATACACCAATAAAAGTATATTAAAAAAGAAAGAGCAGAGTGATATTAGTAAGATGGCCTTCTAGACGGGCCTGGCCTGCTTCCCTCCACAAAAAAAAAAAGAGACAAAACACAGAAAAAAATAATTGCTATTTCCCTGGAGTATTTCGGGGGAATCCTGGAGTGCAGTAGGGATGTGAAAGAGATGCCCTAAAGCACAGAGACCCAGGATGACCTTATAAAGAAGGGAGTGGAGCATATGGCATCTACTATCTCATCTCCCAGAAGAGATCAACCCTGAACCAACGGGGACTTCACGTGGTAGTGAATGGGTAGGAGGAAGCTCCCAGGAGTCCCCACGAATGCCATGGATGCTTGAAGTATTTTGCTGCTGGAGGAGCCTGAAGCCCTCACAGGCCCTGAGAACAATTTGGGAAGACGTCAGACAATCTACCTGCTGCATAACTCGGGTGAAAGAGCCCAGCCCATGTTGTGCCCTCCCCCACCCAAGTTCCAGCTATACAGTGCCATCTTGAGACCCTACCCACCTAAGACCCTGGGAAGCAGATGCATGAAGCACCCAGGTGGCCCCACTGACTCATTCTTGATAGATGGAAGCAGCTGGGCGTCCCCACCCACCCTCCATGGCCCCATGAAGCAGCGCCTTAAGCCTTGGAGAAGCAGCTAAGAGGATTTGTCCACCCACTCATGGCCTCACAAAGCAACCAAGCCTCTCCACCAACCCACCTACAGACCATAAAGCAACTGGGAAGCCCAGTCTAAATGACTTGGCCTTCCAAGGCCCCACAGAGGAACCTGTGTAGCTGTCAGACACTGAAGGGTACCTTACCCAGGCCCATTGCTGCAGCCCAGTCCAGTGACCCTCGGACACTGACAAGTGCCCTGTAACCTTTCCTGCGAGCACTGTGCCATGCCTACCCAGGCCTGCCTGAATGGCCCCACCCCAAGTGGCTCTCAGAAAATAATGGGAACCCTTTATCTGTTGCTGTGCCAGCCATGCCTTGCCTGCCTGGGCCCACCACAGTGGCCCTGCTCCTCAGAAATCGCAGCTACATGTGCTACACCCAGAGACAACTGCCCATTAAAGAGAACCCATCCCAGCTCATGGTGCTACCTTACACATCCCTATAGCCAAGGACAGCTATTGGTAGGCACTACCAATGTTGATTACAGCTAAAGAAGGTACTTGCAGACTGTGCTGCTCTGCATATCTGGAACCAAAGACAATATAACCTACTCGATTGACATCTAAGGACACTTTGCAGGCAGACAGACTTTTACTATAAAAGCAACCTAGAAAACTGGTAGAGGAACTGATTTACCAGATGCACAAATATCAATGTAGGAACACAAGAAGCATAAACATGGGATGTCTTTCCAGTCTTTGGTGCCCTCTTCAATATCATTCATCTGTGTTTTGTAGTTTTCACTGTAGAGACCATTCACTTCCTTGAATAAATTTATTCCTAGGTATTTATCTTTGTTGCTATTTTGAATAGGATTGCTTTCTTGATTTCTTTTCAGCAAGTTTTATATTGGCATATGTATCAGTCAGCATCCTCACTGCCATAATCCAAAACAACTGACCACACAACTTAATGGAAGGCAGATTTATTTGCTCACAGTTCTGGAGATTTCAGAGGTTCAGTTCAGGTCAGGCTGGGTCTACAGAGCTCAGGGCATGGCAGTGGGAAGCAGAGAGAGGGAGAGAGCAAGTTCTCTGCACTCACATCATTGAGGCCAGAAGCAAGAGAGAAAGCAAAGAGAGGGGGGACCATATATAATCCCCAAGGCCATACCCCCAGGGACCCCTCCTTGACAACCAAACCCTACTTCCAACATTGCTGCTTGTTTTCTGTGGGGGTAGGGGACATTCTAAATCCAAACCATTACAGCATATTAACATGCTATTGATTTTTGTATGTTGACTTTTGTATCATGCAATTTTACTAAATTAATTCATCAGTTTAAGAGTTTAATGTATAATTATTATGCACCAATAATTTTTTAAAAAGCACTAATTTACTATAGATTTTAGTAACATCAAAGATTTATTTGTTTTCTTTCCTTAAATCAAGAACGTTCACCTTTTCACTTAAAGGAAGCTTCATTTTTCACTTTACAGCTTCTCTTCAGTATATCTGAATTGCCAGCATCACTACTCTTGTGCTTTTGGAGATATTATTAAGTAAAATAAGGGTTATTGGAATGCAAGCAATATGATGCGATGACAGTTGATCTGATACTTGGGATGGTTATTAAGTGGCTCGCATTGAGTAGCATATACAGTGTAGATTTGCTGCACAAGGGATGATTCACATCTCTAACAGAAAGGAGCAGATGGCTAGATATTTCATCAAGCTACTCAGATTAATGCACAACTTAAAATGTATAAGTTGTATATTTCTATAATTTTCCATATAATATCTTCAGATGGTGGCTGACCACAGGTAACTGAAATTATAGAAGACAAAACCATAGATAAAGGGGAGACTGAGGTATATCCATTGGTGGAATATCAGCAATGAGAAAGAATGAAACATAGTTATGTGCTTTCCACCCATTTTTTTCATCCTGTGTACCTCCTCACCCTGAGAATTGGGTATATCTAATATAGCTATTCCATGTCTGTATTCCCTTTATGTTGGCTGTATGTTGGGGATGCTTATGCTCTCAGGTTTGGATTAAGAGGAACAATACACAAGGAACTGTATTGGAGGGAAAATTATTTTCATCTGGGCTTCACTTAGATGTTAAGATCTTGGATAGTGACTTGATGTTGCAAAGGAATGAGATTCTGAGTCTCTTGGGAAGAAGCAAGTCTCTCTTGAATGTGGGAGAAGTATAAATAATTAATAGCAAGAATTCAGGCTGTGATAAATTAAAGATGGCCCAAAATAATTTGCTAGTCTTCCTATAGAGTGATAGAGCTCAATTCCCTTCCTTCAGTGACTGGCTTGGATTTAGTGATTTATTGGACTGACAGAGGGCAGTAAAAATGAGATTCTGGGGTTTCCATAAACTGGGTTCCAAAGCTTATGAAGCCATACAGCTTCCCCCTTGACCTCTTGGAATGTTTCCTCTCAAGTTGTTCTCTATCAGAACCTTGCAGCCATACCCTGAGGTTGTGGAAAGACCACCTACAGGTGCTCAGACCTAACTTTTAAAAAATGGTACTGATGCGAGTAGCTATATGTATAAAATTTAAATTACAGGTAGATTCTTTTCTCTCACAATACCAAAATATAAATTACAGGTAAATAAGAGATTTAAATGTAGCATTTAAAATTTAGAAGAAATAACCAAGTGGAATTACCCTGATCTATGGTTGGAAAGGGCTTTTGAGTGTAAGGTAATGGGGGGAAATAAAAAAACAAATTATCTCTCAACTTTGACTATGAAAATAATTTTTTAAAAATTCTATACATGAGCCGGGCATGATGGTGCACACTCATAATACCAGTACTCCAGTACTTGGGAGGCTGAGACTGGTGGATCCGGGTTCGCTGCCAGCTTCAGCTACTTAGTGAGGCCCTCCACAACTTAGTGAGACCCTGTTTCCAAACAAAGAATGAAAAATAGGGCTGGGGGTGTAGCTCAGAGGTAGAACACCCCGGGTTCAATCCCCAATACTGCAAAAAATAAAAATAAAAATAATTTAAAAAATGAAAATTCTATACTTAATGGAATGACTAAGACAGAAAAAAACCTACCCAGAATAAAATATTTTTGTTTTATTCTCTTTAATATCCATTTTAAAAGGCATCCATTTTAAAAAGAGACTTGAGGAAGGAAACAGACTAAATATTACATTCATGTTCATGTATGAAGGCATTACTACCAATCTCACTAGCATGTATGGGGAGGGAAGAAGGGGGAGGAGAGTAGGATGCAGAGGGAAACATACCAAGAGATGCTGTATGCATATATGAATATATATCACTTGATTCTCACTACGATGTATAATTACATGGCACCAACAAAACTCTAAAAAAATATGCAACTTGAAATAAATCAGCCATATATAAATAAAGACATGAACACTTCACTAGGAAAAAGGGCAAATATATTAATAGGACAATTTGAGGAATAATTGCTCATAGTTGAAATCAGATGAAACATGCTGGGAATGTAGCTCAGTGGTAGGTGGTAGAGCACTTGCCTAGCACAAGCAAGGTCCTGGGTTCAATTGCCAATACTGTATACATATATATATGAAACAAATGTTCACTCTAACTAGTAAAGAAAAATGTAAGTTTTTAAAATAGTTTTGTTATTTTATACCTATGACACTATTAATGATTCAAGCATGATCGTAATAGCTAAATCATGATACTAGGATGACATACAGTGGTTAAGAGGGTGGTCTCTAGAGTCAGGCAGACATAGGTAGGAATTCCACTCCTTCCATTTAATAGTTTCACAACCTTGGCAAAGTCATTATCCTCACTGAGCATCTGTTTTCCTATCTGTAAAATGGGAATAACAGTAGTTCCAACATCTTAAACTTGCTGTGTAACTTGTAATCATGTACTGAAATTGTTCAAGAAGAACTCTAGCTAGTATTAATAGAAATATGGGAGACATGAGTAGCGCACTTTTTTTGTAGTACTGGGGATTGAATCCAGGGGCATTCTACCTCCAAATACACCCTTGCCCTTTTTTTATTTTTTTGTTTTGATACAGAGTCTTGCTAGGTTTCTGAGAGGCTCACTATGTTGCTAAGTCTGTCCTTGAACCTGCAATTCTCCTGTCTCAGCCTTCTGAGTACTGGGATTACAGGTGTGTGCCACCATGCCTGGTTGAGCAGCTTAAAATTTTTAGCAGCTGCTACGAATGAAGCATTATGGCTGATGCATTCTGCATAAGTTGTCTCATTTGACACTTTTGGACTTTTGGAGGAGGTTGCTTCATATTAGGATTACTCTGTTGAGGGAAATCAAGTATCTTATAACTTACACTCTCAGTTTCCTCTTTAATCCAGTGTTACCTAGGGCACAGGACAGGAACTGAATCGTCCAGTGCATTGGTGGGAGCTCCTAGGTGACTTGCTAGTCAGGTTGAAGTACACTGAATTCCAGCAAGAGATTCAAAATTACACTCCCAAGACCACATCTGAGAGCTTAACCTCTGGGAAAGAGATGCCCTCAGATCCCCCGGGACCCAGCCAGAGCTGGCTGGAGCACAGATTTCACAATGACACAAGGGTTGGCTCTAATGAGAACTTTGGGAGCTGGTATACCAGGAGCCTTTATAACCCTAAGAAATACAGGCCTGGGGAGGCTGATATTGAATCACATACCAGGTATTCCTAATGAATACTGGACTCAGTAGACCCCAACTTTACTGACTCTGAGTCAGAAAGGTCTCAGAGAGTTCCCCATTGAGAATTTACTATTGAGAGGAGAGAACTAGAATTTGAAGATGCATGAAATTGATCCATACTCTGACAGGTGAGGATCTTGAAGGGTTAGGGCCCCAAATACACACACACACACACACACACACACACACACACACACGCCTCCTTTCCCAGAAAAATGACCAGGCAAAATTTTCTGGGTTGTGTAAGCTGAGTCTCTGACTAGGATCAGAAGCCTCTCCGTGAACCACAGAACAAATAGAGAACTAAATATTCCCAAAGCTTTGTAAGGTCGCAGCTTCTATAAGGCCAATATGAGACGGCCTTTCATGCCAGCTTACTCTAAATCCTAAGAGGGCAGAACCGAGAGGCTATTTTTAAACCAAGAAAGCCAATGCCCAATATCTTTCACCTTCCCTCCCTCTGATAAAAATTAAATATCAGAGAAGTGTAGTCCAAGTGTAGGGCTGAAGGCAGGGGATCCAAAACGTCGGTCCCCAGAGTAGATGGTGTAAAAGGGAAGAAGACATGGAAAAAGGAGACAGAGTGATGGAGGGCTAAGAATCCTTGTCCTTTTTGTGGAGAGGACATCTTAACAGTGGAGGGGAGAGTGAGATATCAGACCCCCACTGCCCACGGCCCACATGTCCTATGCTCCCACTTAGAGAAAAGTTCAGGACTGGTCTGAATGGATGAGGTCAAATTCTAGGATCTGGGAGGTAATTGGAGGGGAGCCCAACTTTTCCTTCAAAGTCATTTTTACCTCCCCTGCAGAAGACTATAACGTGTGTGTGTGTGTGTGTGTGTGTGTGTGTGTGTGTGTGTGGTGTGTTGGGAGTAGGAGAAAGATAGTGATGAAGATCATGCATCTCCTTTTTAATGCACGGTCATAACTGAAGATCATGCATCTCTCTTTCAATGTACAATCATAGTTTACTTTTCTAATCTTGTCATCGAGACCATGCTTGGTTCTTACCTTCTCACCCCCAGTAGCTTACACTGACATCTTTGATCAAGATGATCTTTTTTCTCTGGACACTGTTAGAGGGGAAAAAAAACACAAATTTTTGAAGGGATATTATCTTAAATGTTCTCTGAATGTCTCATGGATATTTTCTTTGGTCTCCAATGAGATCCAGAGATTCTCATTAGCAGGAACCATATAGTCTCCTTTATTTCCCCCAGTGTTGGCCATACAGATACATATCTGTAAATTGAGCTGCTTATTAAATGTTGACACATGAAAAGTTTTATCTGTACAGATAACAAGAACTACAAGGAATGGGAAAGCTGAGCCTAGTGAACCAAACTGCTGTTTCAGACTTCCTCCTTCTAGGACTCTCCGAGCGGCGAGAGGAGCAGCCTCTTCTCTTTGGCATCTTCCTGGGCATGTACCTCATCACCATGGTGGGGAACCTGCTCGTCATCCTGGCCATCAGCTCTGACCCACACCTCCACACTCCCATGTACTTCTTTCTGGCCAATCTGTCCTTAACCGATGCCTGTTTCACTTCTGCCTCAATCCCCAAGATGCTGGCCAACATTCATACCCAGAGTCAGACCATCTCTTACTCTGGGTGCCTTACACAGCTCTATTTCCTCCTTGTGTTCGGTGGCCTGGACAACTGCCTCCTGGCCGTGATGGCATATGACCGCTACGTGGCCATCTGCCAGCCACTCCATTACAGCACCGCCATGAGCCCTCAGCTCTGTGCTCTGATGCTGGGTATGTGCTGGGTGCTCACCAACTGTCCCGCCCTGATGCACACACTGTTGCTAACCCGGGTAGCTTTCTGTGCCCAGACAGCCATCCCCCACTTCTACTGTGATCCCAGTGCTATGCTGAAGCTCGCCTGCTCGGACACCAGCCTTAACGAGCTGATGATCATCACCATGGGCTTGCTGTTACTCACCATCCCTCTCCTGCTGATCGTCGTCTCCTATGTCCGCATTTCCCGGGCTGTGTTCGGCATCTCGTCTCCTGGAGGGCGGTGGAAGACCTTCTCGACCTGCGGTTCTCATCTCACAGTGGTTCTGCTCTTCTATGGGTCGCTTATGGGTGTGTACTTACTTCCCCCATCAACTCACTCTGCAGAGAGGGAAAGCAGGGCTGCCGTTCTCTATATGCTGGTTATTCCCATGCTAAACCCATTCATCTACAGCTTGAGGAATAGAGATATGAAGGATGCTTTGGGGAAACTGTTTGGCATTGGGAAAGCATTCTTCTCATCATGACTGTGATGACTAATCCTAGTGCCCCGATCAATATCTGTCCTCCATAACTTCGGTGATTCTGAGTTAGAGAGATAACGGAAAGGGTATTTCACTCCTTTAGACTGTGGGATGAGATGTTCTGCCTTGATCTCTTTCCTGGTCCCAGTGAAACAACCTTTACTAACAGCAGAGCACCAGTCCCTGCTCCTCATCTGTAAAACCAGTATGTTAGCCATGGTGAACTAAGGCATATAACATTGGGGTCTGGAGCAGGCATGCAACAGGCTGAGAAGATGAGAATACAAACATTAAGTGGCCATTCACAATGTTCCTCATTGTTCTTCACATTAGTTCTTTGAGGTAAGTTTGTGAAAACTGTGACTTATGATGTAAATAATTTGCCAAAGCCAGGTAACTCTGATTCCAAACCCTGTTCTTTTTATTTTACCAACTGTGGTGATCATGAAAAGAAAAGGTGTGAAAACATATATAAGGCTAATGTTAAGTGATGCCAATAGGATAAAATAATTAAATTAATATGTATGTTATGGTATTTCCTGACTATTTCATTTCTTGAAACTTGAAAGCACTCTTGTCATTTTAATGGATAGGTAAAAAAGAAACCAATATTTGTGAAGTGCATACCATGTGCCAATTTTGTACTCAGTATATGATTCATTCTGTGGAGTCTTTCATAAAATATATCCTAAAATTAAAAAAATGATAAATTAAGTGTGCTGGAAATTGATGTAAGTGGGTCTTGTGGAAATTGATATTATATGAAAGTCACAAAGCTCAACAATGGTTATCTTTTTGCAATGGAATCACAGATGATCATTTTCTTCTTTATAGCTATATGTTTTAAAGCATGTAGATATTTTTGAGGTCAGGAAAGTAAATATGGGGGTTGGCACAAAAAATGTTACGATAATCAGAAAGGTGCCCCAGAAGGGATAAATGAAACACATAAACAGATCTTAGAAATCTCAAGATCAAGTTCATGCTGGACCAAGTTTTTTGAAAAGGATATGAATTTGGGGTGATGTACAATAGATTTTGTTTTTAGAAGAAGATAGGGCACCTGCATGCATTACCCTTTGGTCATTCTATATTTCCCCTCTGTTCCTTCCCCTTGGATGGAAGAGACAGGAATATGAGACCACAAGGGAAACCAGTCTAGACCATCCTGGCCTTGAATTGAAGATATTTGGTCCTGACCACAGCAATCTACAACTGCAATTTCTAGTACCAAAGGAAAGGTCAGAAAAATAAAATTGTTTGTTTTGAGTAATACCTCTTTTCTTGGGATGAATTCCCTATTTCTAATATCCTTACCTCTGCTCTCTATGTTTAGGTACACCATACCATTCACAGTCTATTTATTAATAAATCTACTTATGTCAAGGAATAGGCTTATGAAGTTGTGAGGAATGGCAAGTCTAAAATTTGTATGTGTCAGCAGGCACTTGGGTAAGAATTGATACTGCAAGCTTTTTTTTTCAATAGACATATTTTATAGAGCACATTTAGTTTCACAGCAGTTTTTTAGAATTTCAGTTTACCGAAAGTTTCCATATATCCCTTACATACTCACAGCTTCCCCCACTATCAGCACCTTGCACCAGAATGGTACATTTGTTACAACCAATTATTCTCCATTGACACATCACTATCACCCAATGCCTGCAATTTGTGTTTTACTTTGCTCTTAGTATTGTATATTCTATGGGCTTTGACATAAAATGTATAACGACATGTACCCACCATTATAGTATTATACAGAACAGTTTCCTTGCACTAAAAATCCTCTGTTCACGTATTCATCCCTCTCTTCTGCTCCACCCTGGCAACCACTGATCCTTTTACTGTATTCATATTTTTGCCTTTCTCAGATGCATATGGTTGGAATCACACAGTATGACTGGCTTTTCAGGTTTAATTCACTTGGTAATATGCGTTTAAGATTTCTCCATGTCTTCCTGGATTGACAGCTCTTTTCTTTCCATTGTATGGAATATTCGATGAAAAGTATAAGGTCTGTGCCTATTTTCTTTTTCTTTTGTCCACGTAGCTGTCGAGTTGTCCGGCACCATTTGTTGAAAAAAAAAACTATCTCTTCTCTATTGTGTTGCTCTTACTCACTTGTCAAAAGTCATCAGCTGTATTTACAGGGCTATATTTCTGGGTTCTCTATGTCATTCTGTTGATCTATTTTCTCTTCATTTGCCAATAGCATACTATATTAATTGCTATTGCTTTGAGGTAAGTCTTGAAGTATGGTAGTGTCGACACTTTAACTTTCTTCTTTTACCATATTGTGTTAGCTATTCTGGGTCTTTCACCTCTCCATATAAACTTTAGAAATAGTTTGTCGATCTCTACAAAATAACTTGATAGTGCTTTGATCTAGGTTACATTGAATCTATAGATCATGTTGGGCAGAAGTGACAATGATAATATTGAGTTTACTTATCTAAGAACATGGAATATATTTTCAATTTTGTAGTTATTCTTTGATTTCTTTTAGCAGAGTTTTGAAGTTTTTTTCATATAGATCTTATACATATTTTGCTAAATTTACACCTATATCATTTTTAGGGGTGGCTAGTGTATATGGGAATGTGTTTTTAATTTAAAATTCCACTTGTTTATTGCTGGTATATAAGAAAGAAATTAACATTTGTATGTTAACCTCGTATTCATAACCCTTGCTATAATTTACTAGTTCCAAGAGGGAATTCTTTTGGATTTTCTACATGAATTATGTCATCTGCAAAGACATTTTTATTTCTTCCTTCTCCATCTGCATAGCTTTTGCTTCTTTTCTTGATCTAATTGCATTAGCTAAGACTTCCAGAATCATTCCAAAAACATTATTTTCAATATATTGAGAGGGGAAATCTATGCCTTATTCCTGATATTAGTGGGAAAGCTGCTAGTTTATCACCACTAAGTACAATGTTAGCTGTAAGTTTTTGTAGATGTTTTTCATCAAGTTGAGGAAGTTCCCTTGTATTCTTAATTTATTGAGTGTTTATGTGGATGGAGTTGGATTTTGTAAAATACTTTTTCTGCATCTACTGTGTGATTTTTCTTCTTTAGCCTGTTGATATGTAGAGTTTATTAATTATTCAGCCAATTTCTTTAATAGACATAGGCCTATAAATTTAGTCTATTTCTTCTTGGGTGGCTTTTAGCGGACTGTGGCTTTTAAGGCATTTGCCCATTTCATTTAGGCCTTCAAATTTGTGGACATAGAGTTGTTCATACTATTCCTTTATTTCTCCATGTCCATGGATCTTTAGTGATGTTCTCTTAATCACTTCTCATAAAAAAAATTTGTATATTTTTTTTCTTAGCCTGGATAGAGACTTGTCAAATTTATTGATCTTTTCAAAGAATCAGCTTTTGCTTTCATTGATTTTCTCTACTGATTTCCTGATTTCAGTTTCATAGATTTCTGCTCTTATTATTTCTTTTTCTTCTGCTTTGAATTTAATCTCCTTTCTCTAGTTTCCTAAGCTGGAAATTTAGGTTACAGATCTTGGATTTTTTCTTCTTTGTCTAAATAAAAGCTTAAAATCAAGTGGGGCTTTACCTCTAAACCTTTTGGATGAGTTCAGAGTTTTTACCTTTATGTAAATCATACCTCAATTCCACAGATTTTTTTCAAGGTTTGACAAATGACTTCAGGGCTAAAGCAGCTTTGAGTAGGGCACTTATCTATTTGCCTTCATGCTTTATACAGAGGAGCTTCTCCTCCTCTTCCTCTATCTCCTCCTCCTCCTTCTTCTCTGCATTTCCATTCAGTTTTTTGTTGCCATAAACTTTTTAAATATGCTTTTATCGGTGCATTGTAATTATACATCATAATGAGATTCAGAGTGATAGAAACATACATACACATGGAACTTGGAGTGTTTCCCTCAAGATTCCCACCCTGTTCCCTCCCCATCCCTGTACATATTATTGAGATTGGCTTTAATAATTTCATGTATGTGCATAGCATTATTTTAACTGTTTCCTTCATAAAATCTTCTCCCCTCACCTCCCTCCCTTTACCCCCTTCCACTATTTTACTGGAATCTCTCCTCCTTTATCTGAAGTTCCTTCTTTTTTCTAATTTCTTTCTAGAGTCCACATATGAGAGAAAACACGTGACCCTTTACTTTCTGAGACTAGCTAATCTCACGTAGCATAATATTCTCTAGTTCCATCTGTTTTACTGAAAATGGCATAATTTTTTTCTTCTTTATGGCTGAGTAAAATTCCATTGTGTGTGTATACCACAGTTTTGTAATCCATTCATCTGTTCCATAAGTTGTCTCATGAATTGTCCTGCTATAAACATGGGTGTGCACATATAATATTCTGACTCCAACTCCTTTGGAAAGATACTCAGGAGTGCTCAATATTAGTAAATTGAGAGAAATCATCCCAGGAAATATTTGTATGGAAAGGATTGGATTAAAGCAATATTTGAAGAAAATGCTGGGTGTGGTGGTGCATGCTTATAATCCCAGTACTTTGGAGGCTGAGATAGGAGGATTTCAGGTTCGAGGTCAGCCTCAACAACTTAGCATGATTCTCAGCAACCTAGTTAGACCCTGTATCAAAATTTTAAAAAGGGCTGGAAGTGTGGCTCAGAAATATGGTGCCCCTGGGTTTAATTCCTGGTATAAAGAAAGAGCAAGAGAGGAAGGAAGGAAGAAAGGAAGGAAGGAAGGAAGGAAGGAAGGAAGGAAGGAAGGAAGAAGGAAGGAAGGAAGAGAGGCGAGGAGAGGAGATAATGTGATAAATCCTCCCAGGAAATAGAAGGAATAGAGAGTAAGAGTGTGTTATACTTAGATATAGAATGCCCCGTGAAGAGCTCATAAATTGGTGTTCAGAGTTGATTGAGTCATGAGTATTATAATCTCATGAGTGGATAAATCCATTGTAATGGATCTATCTGGGTGGAAACCTAGGGCAGTAGGGTGTGGCTGGAGGAGGTGGGTCCCTGGGAGTGTGGCCTTAGGGATTGTGCTTGTGTCTTTGAATCCCCCTGCACTTGTTCTCTTGCTTCTGGCATCCATGTAAGAGCGAAGACTTGCACTCTCCCTCTCTCTGCTTCTCACTGCCATGACCTGAGATCCGCGTTCCCTCGCCTCACATGGATTGAACCCCCAAGTCCCCAAGGAAACTGAGAGAAAATAAATCTTCCTCCCTTTAAGTTACATGGTTAGGTCTTTGGATTGTAGCAGTGAGACTGCTGACTAAGACAGAGTGTCATGGTATAAATAGACTCAGGGGCACCATTGCCAATAGGTGTAAATGCTAACAATATCCTTGTCATGTGTGGATTAAAAATGCTAACCTCCAACAGCTTGATTGCTAATGAAGAACTAGAAACCAGGTCCAAGTAAAAAAAGGTTCTTCTACCAGAATTCAAGAATAGAAACCTGATTCTGGGGGTCCCCACTGGCTAGATTTGACCACTTGTCCCCAAAGAAAAACAAACAGACAAGTCAATGGGCAAACATTAAAAGGAAGTTTTATTTCTGTGTGGCCACACCAGGAAGACAAATCTAAGGGCTGTCTTCAGGGCGGGGTGTCAGTCGCAAAGCATTAAGAACAAAGGAAAGAAATGAGGGAGTTTGCAGAGCACACAGAGTCTTAGCCCTGGCAAGGAAGCTGTTGGGAAGGGGGGAGGGAGGTATCTCCATTTGATGCCTAAAAATTTGCCCTGCTCAGGGGGCAATCTCCATTTGATTTGCAAGATGTTTATGTATATGGCCTGTGATCCTACAGTTTAAAATAAACTGAGGGGAGAGCAACCTCAGAAAAGGATAGGTGAAAGAGAGAGAGAATATGAATGAATGGAGTTGGTTAAGCTAATGATTGAATCCTCCTTCAAATCCACTTGTGAGTTTGTCACGAGAATGTCGCCAAGGTTCCTCTTTCTGCTCATGAGCTTCCAAGGACCCTGTTTTGGGCCTTTCTATTTCAGGCTAAAAGGAGTTAGTATGGAGGACAAAACTGTGTAGACAATTGTTGCCACATGGTCCTTGACAGTGTATGTGGACACAGACTATAAATAGACATAGAGGATGCTTCCATAAAAGAGTGTTACCATGGTGAGGTGAGAACCACAGGTGGAGGAGACTTTGTGTTTCCCAGCAACAGAATCTTGAGAACTATGATGAGGATTCATAGGTAAGAGAAATCAATGCATAGAAAGGGGTGGGGTCACAGAAACAACAGTTCCTTCTGTTATTATCACAATCTCATTGCAGACATGGAATAAAGGGATGATTTCATCATAGGGCTGAGGTCACAGAGAAAGAGGTGGATAACCCCAGAGTCACAGAAGGTGAGAAGATTTAGCAGAAGTGTGTCTAGGAATGAGTGGAGGTGAGTAAACAAACAGGAGAAGGCCACCGCAGGACATAGCAATGGTTCATGGTGGTGATGTGGAAGGGGTCATAGATTGCCACAGAGTGATCAAAGGCCATGACTGCCAGAAGACAGCTGCCACTGTTGCCCAAGGTATAGAGAATACATTTGTGTCTGACACCCAGTATTGGAGGTGGCTTCCCTTTCCAAGAGAGTTCACTAGCATCTCGGAGACCAAGGTTGTGAAACAAATGTCAGTGAAATAGGAAACTCAGAAGAAATACATGGGGGGCAGAGCAGATGTCCCTCTAGAGTGATGAGCAAGCTCCCTACTATGGTGGCGAGGTAAATGGTGAGGATGAGAACAGAAAGTGCCTTTTGATCCTCAGCCCAAGAGGAAAGTCCCAGGAAGATGAATTCAGAGACACTACTGTTTTGGTTGACTCTTTCCATTTACTTGGCCCCAGTTATATACAGGAAGTTTTGTTATAACATGCTCCAGTTCCATAAACCAAATTCTGAGAACCAAGCAAATCTTTATTCTATCTCTCTGGTCAAAATTAGCTGTTGTATAGGGCCAGCTTGTCAATCTTATGGTCGTTGATGTGTTTCTCCACCCAAATCTATGGGCATTACAAAGGCTTTATATTGAAAGCTGAAGGGACAGGGAAGAAATATCCTTTAGAAATTATTATAGGCAGACTACTCTGAATCAAATGTTTTACTTGATTTATTTATTTTGTTTTATTTTTTACTAACATGTATTAATTGTACATATATATGGAGTGTTGTACGATATTTCAATACGTGCATACAGCATGTACAAATCATATGCAGCCTCCCTTTATCCCCCGTCCCCTTCTAATAATCACCATTCTACATTCAAGTCAAGAACAGATATTCCTCAAAAAACTAAAAATAGATCTACCATATGATCCAGCTATCTAACTTCTGGGTGTATATCAAAAAAAGTGAAATTAACATACAAAACAGATAACTGTATACCCATGTTTATTGTGACATTATTCACAATAGCTAAGATATGGAACCAATGTTAATGCCCATCCACAGGTGAATGGATAAACAAAATATATGTGCACAAGGGAATATTACACAGCTATAAAGAAGAATGATTCAATTTTTTTTAGTTCTTTGTGAAAAATAGTGTTGCCCTGTTGAGAATATAGCAATAAATCAGGCAAATCCCTGCATTTGTGGAGCTTATGTAAAATTGGGATAGAGCATCAACAAATGAAATATGTAGGATAATATTAGGTAAGGATAAATTTTGTGAACAAAATAAATCAATATAAGAGGATAAATATGGATGGGTAGGGGGCATATTAAATAAAATTCAGTTGTGTCATGCTGAAGTTCAGCTTTGCAATGTCTTGGAGGAAAATGCTTCACCAAAATAACCAAGAAGGAAAATCTAGAAGGAATGTTGAACCCAATTTAACAGAGTCATTTGTTTGTACAGAAAGAGTGTTTCACCCTCCTATGCCTGTGCCATGCTATCATTAACCATTTTTATAGTCCCCCTTTCTTTGGTAAATTTAATTTTAACAGTTTTCATAGTCTCCCCTTTTTTTGTAAGTTTAATTTTCAAAAATACTCTGTCCTAAATCACATTTATACAGGATGGACCCCCATTGTTGAATAGCCAATTCATATATATATATATATATATATATATATATATATAATCATTATTATTATTATTTATTTTGAAACGGGGTCTCACTAAGTTGCGGAGGGCCTCACAAGTTGCTGAGGCTGTCCTTGAACCTGCGATCCTCCTGTCTCAGCCTCCCAAGTACTGGGATTACAAGTGTGTGTCACCACTCCTGGTTGCCAATTAATAGTTTTCCTATGTATCTCAGTCAACATTCTCACTGCTATGATCCAAAACAACTGACCACACCACTTACAGGAAGTAATATTTATTTGCTCACAGATTTTATAATATTATGTATATTATAAGTGATAGAATAATTTAAAAATGAGAATGACTTTACTAAACCATTTATTAGTGTTTGACCTTGAGCAAGTTTCCTGTCTCTCTATTGATTCCCTGGCTGCCTTGAGCTGAGCAGTTTTCCTCTATCATGTCCTACCATAATAATGGCTCTGCCCTGGGGCTGCCTGGCCATGGACTGAACCTCTGAGACAGTGAGCCCAAATAATTTTTCCTTCTCTAGGTTATTCTTGTCAGATATTTTGCTCACAGAGACAAGACACTGACTAACACAACACTATCATTAAAAAACAAAAAATGAGAGGGCTGGGGATGTAGCTCAGTGGTAGAGTTTCTGCTTCGAATGCACAAGGCCCTGGGTTTGATCCCAAGCACTGAAAAAATTTTTTAAAAAAGAGTAGGTAAAAAAAAATGAGGAAAGCAGCAAGAATTATAGCCAATACATAATGGCTTATCAAAGCTTTCTAAGCGCTAGGCACTGCCTAAGCCTTTTAAAAGCCATAACTTATTTATTCCTACAAGAAAAGCCATCATGCTGGTACTATTAGTATGCAGTTTTCAGATAAGGAACCTGAACCAGAGAGAGCTTAGGTGATTGGTACAAGCTCTCTCTCTCTCTCTCTCTCTCTCTTTCATTCTCTCTCTCTCTCTCTCTCTCTCTCTC
>PVJS01040381.1:0-18468 GCA_004027185.1 Glis glis
TTTTTTTTTTTTTTTGCGGTACCGGGGATTGAACACAGGGGCCTTCTACCTCCGCGCTATGCCCCCGGCCCTATTTTTTATACTTTATTTTGAAACCGGGTCTCACGAAGTTGCGGAGGGCCTCGCTAAGGAGAAAGAGAGAGAGAGAGAGAGAGAGAGAAAGAGAGAGAGCTGAGGCTGGCCGCGAACCCGAGCTTGGTTTTTAAAATATCATGTATTCATATTTTTCAATTTCCACTAGTTCAAAGTTTTCATACATTAAAAAAAATCCTCATGACTATCTGGCAGAGAAAAAACATAGATTCTTACCATGGTATAAGTAGGGAAACCGAGTTTCAGAGGTGAATCCTTTTGATTCCTAGCTCAGATCTTTATCACATCTTATTGGACTACCCTCCCTCCCTCACATCTTCATTAATAAAATCAGTAATGGTAGTAAGTAACATTCATTAAATTCCTTTCTCCATGCCAGGTACAAGTTAAGCACTGTGCATACATTATCTCATTTAATGCTCTTGACCACACCTGTGAGATGGGTATTATCTCCTCTTCACTAAGCGTCAGAGAGAAGAAATGTGCCTAAGGTTGCTCAGGCAGCCTAACTCCAGAACTGAGCTCTTAATGTCTATGCCTGTAGAAGTTTCTCATGAAACAAAAGGATTACCATTTTGGGGGGGGGGGAAGGGTACTGGGGATTGAACTCAGGGGTATTCTACCTCTGAGCTACATTCCCAGTCCTATTTTTTTATTTTGAAATAGGGTCTCACTAAGTTGCAGAGGGCCTCACTTAGGCTGGCCACGAACCTCCTGTCTCAGCCTCTCAAGTACTGGGATTGCAAGCATGTGTGACCACACCTGGCTGAAGGATTACTATTTATATTTAACAAATATAAATATAAATGAAAGCTGGATTTAATTTATATATGAAGAGTCCCCAAAGATGCAAATCTGGCTATGTTAAAATGAACATTTGTCTAGTGCCTTATGGTTTTTATGTACATCAGCTCATTTAATTCTCACAATAGACATGTAAAGTAGAAAATGCAAATATTATTGTCTTCACTCTATAAGAGGTTAAGTCATGCCTCGGTAACATAGCAAGATTCTCAGCAACCTAGTGAGACCCTATTTCAAATCCCCCTGGGTTCAGTCCCCAGTACCACACACACAAAAAAAGAGATTAAGTCACAAAGGCTACATGACTTGCCCAAGATTGTCCAGTTAGTAAATAGCCTTACCGTCTAGGTCTTTTGACTCAAAATTCAAGTACTTTCCCAAACAACACTCAACTTCTAAACCACTGAAATCGCCTGAGAGCAAAAAAGTAAACTAGTTGGTCTTGAAATAGGTTCTTGCATGACAACTCATACCATTTTAGAATCCTTCAATGTGTAGATTTTTAGACAGTCTTAGGAGATAAGTGTTTTTCATTGGTTGAGTCTTATATTGTGTGTTAGAGGTAACAGCTAGAATAATGGCCAGGCATGGTGATGCATGCCTATAATTTTAGTACTTGGGAGGCTGAGACAGGAGGATGGCAGGTTCGAGACCAGCCTCAGCAACTTAAGGAGACCCTGTTTCAAAATAAAAAATAAGAGCCGGGCGTGGTGGCGCACGCTTGTAATCCCAGTACTTGGGAGGCAGAGACCGGAGGATCCGGGTTCGCGGCCAGCCTGAGCTACTTAGTGAGGCCCTCCTGCAACTTCGTGAGACCCGGTTTCAGTAAAGGATAAAAAACAGGGCCAGGGGTCTAGCGCGGAGGTAGAATGCCCCGGGTTCAATCCCCGCTACCACAATAAATAAATAAATAAATAAATAAATAAATAAAATAAAAAGAGATGGAGGTGTAGCTCAGAGGTAGAAGGCCCCTCAGTTCAATCCCCAGTACCAAAAGAAAAAAAAAAAAAAAAAGCTGGGATGATGGATCATGAAACACTTTGGGCAAGTGGTTTCCTCTCTCTGTACCAGAATCATACCTGCCCCATCAACTTCACTGACTTGTTCTAAAGATAAAATGAGCCAGGCTTGGTGGTGTATGCCTGTAATCCCAGTACTTGGGAGGCTGAGACAAGAGGATCTTAGGTTCAAGGCCAACCTCAGCAATTTAACAAGATCCTGTTTCAAAATGAAAAAAAAAAAATAGGGCTGGGGGTGTAGCTCAGAGATAGAATGCCCCTGGACTCAATCCCCAGTACCACACACACAAAACAAACACACAAACAAATAGATAAAATGGCATGTCATTGTACAAATGCATTCTTGCCTTGGAGACAGGAGTAATGTGGGTAGTCCCAAAGACACAGGGTTCAAACTTTATTCCGAAGCCAGTGTACCAGGAATTGAGGACCTGGACAGTGGAAAAAAGAGCCACTGGAGGTGGCACAGCTGAAGAATTGAATCTTCAGAGTCCAGAAAGTTATGTTCTTTCCTGATAAGTTGCTGGCAAAAGACACTGAAATTGACCCTAGCTGAAGGAGTAGAAGGCAGGCATGCAAAGGAGAACTCTCCTCTCTTTACAAGGTATCATGCCCAACCAGCTGTCTCTTGTTCCCTTCTCTATGCCTGATAGCTTCTCCTGGCGTGGGCATGATGGGAGGATAAGGACCTCATCTAAGGATCAGCCCTGCAGGTTTCCTGCAATGAAAGAAGCCATAGCCATGGCTTTGGGGAGGCCGAGTGCTGCTGAGGGGAGATGCCTTGCATTACAAAGCATCTTCTTGCTTGCATGAAAACCTTTCTTACTGTCCCCACTGTCATCCTTATCAACATCATTGCCATTAATTAATTCACTCATCACAGATTTATTGAAATGACTACTACGTGCCAGAGCTAAACCCTAAGCAATGACAATAATGATCGAGACGTGGTCCCTACCCTGAAGTTCACAGCCCAGAAGGCCTGGAAGCTTGTTTGCAGAAATGGCACCGGGCTAGATGCTATTCCAATTGAAAGACATGACCTGGTTTCTGCTTTCAGAGACTTTGGGTCTGAGGCAGGCACTCAAAAACATAAAAAGTAGCCGGGCGTGGTGGCGCACGCTTGTAATCCCAGTACTTGGGAGGCTGAGACTGGAGGATCTGGGTTCGCGGCCAGCCTCAGCTAGTGAGGCCCTCCACAACTTCGTGAGACCCAGTTTCAAAGTAAAGTATAAAAAATAGGGCTGGGGGTGTAGCTCGGAGGTAGAATGCCCCTGGGTTCAATCCCCAGTTCTGAAAAAAAAAAAAAAAAGAAAAACATAAAAAGTGGAGGCCTGTCTGGGCATGGTGGTGTATGCCTGTAATCCCAGTATTTGGGAGTCTGAGACAGGACGATCACAGGTTCGAGGACAGCCTCAGTAACTTAATGAGCTTCTCAGCAACCTAACAAGACTGTTTCAAAACAAAAAAATAAAAAGGGCAGGTATGTGACTGTCAACATGATTTATATTATTATGTGAGACTATAATGCACCAATAAAAGTATATATAAAGAATAAATTAAAAAATAAAAAGGGCTGGAGGTATAGCTTGGAGGTAAAATGCCCCTGGGTTCAATCCCCAGTACCACACACACACACACAAAAAAAAAAAAAAAAGAAAAAAGTGGAGGATACATATACCAAGTGTATCAATAGCTTTTCATTTGTAGGACAATTATTTGATTTATGGGTTTACAACAGCAAATGTTTACAGCCTTGATCCTAGACTGCTCTGGGGATGTCTACAGCTGACACAAATAAATGAGGACTCAAGGAATCTGCGTTATTTTTCCTACAAGTGTGGGCCAGAGGTATAGCCACTTCCCAAGCAGTCCCTATTAGGCTTTGGAGTCTTAAAAACTGCAGGACCCTGAGGGATGAGCAAGGACGAAAGGCTCTGAAGGAACTGTGGTAGATCAGTCCACGGGGAGGCCTTCTCCTGCTGACCACTGAATCAGAAAGGCTAGGGTTAGGTCCTACACTGGGGCACCTTGAATTCTGCCTTATGTACCCATCTGTGCCACAATAACCCACATGAATGTGTTCCAATTTTTTCCACTTCAAAATATGACAATCGGTAGCACTTGTTCAGCAGAGACTTGAGGAGTTTTGATATTCCTTGGTCCCTGAGGGACTATCTCAGAACTTGCTGGCAAATGTCTACATGCTTACGTCTTTGGCCCCCTAGTTCCAAAATAATAAGATAGAAAATAAGATGACGCAGACACACAGTGTCTCTTTCCGCCCTACCTCCTTCACTCAGCCTCTGTCTGAAATGTCAGGCCCAGTTCCTCAGGGAACGAAATCCTGAGGAAATGGGGTCAGAACTGAAGGAGCGGAGCAGCCGGAGAGGGATTGGGAAGGAGAGCTGAGGGGATGAATGAGGTTACGGGAACAGAGAAGGGAGGGGTCCTATCCCTCTGCACCTCTTCCCATTCTGGTAGCCTCCCTCTCCCTCTACCCCTTCCATGTCACTCCCAGGTAACCAGATGACCTGGATTTTGACCTTTCCACACTTTCTAGGACACATTTTGTCCCTTGCTGTGGCCCACAACATTCTTTTTCGTTAGTTCTTTCATTTGTTCTTCTCTCTTTTTTCTTTTTTGTACTGGGGAGAGCATTCTACCTCTGAGCTATACCCCCAGTCCTTTTTATTTTTATTCTGAAAGAGGGTCTCCCTATATAGCTGAGGCGGGCCTCAAACCTAAGATTCTCCTGTCTCGGTCTCCCAAGTACTGGGATTACAGGTGTGTACCTGTAATCACGCCTCATTTGCTCTTCTTTTTCATTCAGACTGGATGACATTCACTCCTTAATTCTCTGTGGAAATCTAATTTTCTTATTAAACTTCAGCTTTTTTTTTTTTTTTTTTTTTTTTTTGCGGTACTGGGGATTGAACCCAGGGGTTTTCTACCTCCGAGCTACACTCCCAGCCCTATTTTTTATTCTTTATTTTGAAACAGGTTCTCACTAAGTTGTGGAGAGCCTCACTAAGTAGCTGAGGCTGGCTTCAAACCCATGATCCTCCAGTCTCAGCCTCCCAAGTACTAGGATTACAAGCGTGCACCACCACCCCCGTCTAAACTGCAGCCTTTTTAAAATAAAAATTCCAAGCCAGGCATGGTGGCGCACGCCTGTAATCCTAGCGCTTGGGAGCCTGAGATAGGAGGATAGAAGATTCTTTTTTTTTTTTTTTTTTTTTTGCGGTACCAGGGATTGAACCCAGGGGCGTTCTACCTCCGTGCTACACCCCCAGCCCTATTTTTTATACTTTATTTTGAAACCGGGTCTCACGAAGTTGCGGAGGGACTCACTAAGTAGAGAGAGAGAGAGACAGAGAGAGAGAGAGAGAGACAGAGAGAGAGCTGAGGCTGGCCGCGAACCCAGATCCTCCGGTCTCCGCCTCTCAAAGTACTGGGATTACAAGCGTGCGCCACCACGCCCTGCTAGGATAGCAGATTCTAAACCAGCCTCAGCAACGTAGTGAGGCTCTCATCAACTTAGCAAGACACTGTTTCCAAATAAAAAATACTGGAGGCATAGCCCGGAGGTAGAATGTCCTTAGGTTCCATCCCTAGTACCATATAATAAATTAAAAAATAAGCCGGAGCCGGGCGTGGTGGCGCACGCTTGTAATCCCAGTACTTTGGGAGGCGGAGACAGGAGGATCTGGGTTCGCGGCCAGCCTCAGCTCTCGCGCTCTCTCTCTCTTTCTCTCTCCATAGTGAGGCCCTCCACAACTTCGTGAGACCCGGTTTCAAAATAAAGCATAAAAAAATAGGGCCGGGGGCGTAGCGCGGAGGTAGAAAGCCCCTGCGTTCAATCCCCGGTACCGCAAAAAAAACCCAAAAAAACAAAAAAAATAAATAAATAAACCGGGCGTGGTGGCACACGCTTGTAATCCCAGTACTTGGGAGGCAGACACCGAAGGATCTGGGTTCGCGGCCAGCCTGAGCTACTTAGTGAGGCCCTCCGCAACTTCGTGAAACCCAGTTTCAAAATAAAAGATAAAAAATAGGGCCAGGGGTGTAGCTCAGAGGTAGAATGCCCCTGGGTTCAATCCCCGGTACCGCAAAAATAAATAAATAAATAAATAAATAAATAAATAAAATAAAATAAAATTCCTCATCCTTAATAATAAAAAATATGGTGAAAATTTGCCAACAGGCAAAGAGTAAATGTGGGATCAAAGACATAAAATTCAGCCTGTAATCCCAATACTTGGGAGGCTGAGACAGGAGAATCGCAAGTTTGAGGTCAGTCTCAGCAACTTAGCAAGATCCTGTTTCAGAAATAAAAAATAAAAAGGCCTGGGCTGTAGCTCGAAGGTAGAATGCTTCTGGGTTCAACCTCTAGTATCAAAAACAAACAAACAAACAAACAAACAACAAATGAAAAGACATTAAAATTCTAGGATATTGGGCCTGATGGTACTCCATGAAGAATATGAAGTAGATTTTCTTAAAAGAAAATAATTAGAAGAGACATTAAAGACTATAGATGATTCAGCCTCTCACGTTACACATGGAGAAATGGATGCCCAGGCAAGTGAAGGACTTACCAAAGGCCACTCAGCAAATCAGAGGCAGGGCAAGGGACCAGAATTCCTGCATTCTATTCAGTGTTGCCTCAGAACATATGTAACTTCTATTTTTATTTATTTATTTATTTATTTATTTATTTATTTAGTGTGAGTGTGTGGTACTTAGGATTGAACACAGGGGCATTCTACCTCTGAGCTATGCCTCCAGCCCTATTTTATTTTTTATTTGGAAACAGGGTCTAAGTTGCTGAGAGTCTCGCTGAGTTGCTGAGGCTAGCTTTAAACCTGAGATCCTCCTGTCTCAGTCTCCCAAGTATTAAGATTACAGGAGTACAGACACTATGCCCAGCTCATAAGTAACTTCTAAAAGAATTTAGATGGAATACTATTGTCAACAAAAAGGAATAGACTACTGATAAATGCTACAACATGGATGAAACTTGAAAACATGATGCTAAGTGAAAGAAGACAGACACAAAGACTACATGGTGTACCATTCTTTGTATACAAAATGTCCAGAAAAGGCACATTTATAGAAACAGAAAGCAGATCAGTGGTTGACTGGGGCTGGGAGCAAAAACTACTGCAAACAGGCCAAATGGAACTTTCTGGGGTGATGGAATGTTCCTAAATTGGAATGTGGTAATAGCAGACAATTCTATAAATCTATTAAAAAAGAAAAAAACCCATAGACTCATACATGTATAATGGGTGAAGTTTATGGCATATAAATTGTAATTCAATCAAACTATGTTTAAAAAAGGATTTAATAGCCAGGCGTGGTGGCGCACGCTTGTAATCCCAGTACTTGGGAGGCTGAGACTGGAGGATCCGGGTTCGCGGCCAGCCTCAGCTACTTAGTGAGGCCCTCCACAACTTAGTGAGACCCTATTTCAAAATAAAGAATAAAAAATAGGTCTGGGGGTGTAGCTCGGAGGTAGAATGCCCCTGGGTTCAACCCCCAGTTCCAAAAAATAAATAAATAAAAATAAAAAAGGATTTAGATAAATTTATGAATGAGAAGCCAGGTATTGTGGTGTACCCCTGCAATCCTAGCTACTCAAGAGGCTGAGGCAGAAGCTGGGCGTGGTGGTGCACGCTTGTAATCCCAGTACTTGGGAGGCTGAGACTGGAGGATCCAGGTTCGCAGCCAGCCTCAGCTACTTAGTGAGGCCCTCCGCAACTTCGTGAGACCCTATTTCAAAATAAAGGATAAAAAATAGGGCCGGGGGTGTAGCTCGGAGGTAGAATGCCCCTGGGTTCAATCCCTGGTACCGCAAAAAAAAAAAAAAAAAAAAAAAAGAGGCTGAGGCAGGAGGATCACAAGTTTGAAGCCAGCCTGGGTAACTTAGCAAGTTGCTGTCTCAAATAAAAAAATAAATAAAAAGTGCTGGGGGTATAGCTTAGTGGAAGAGAGCTCCAGGTTCTATCCCTAGTAACACACACACACACACACACACACACACACACACACACACAAAGCTGGGAGTGGTGGCGCATGCTTCTAATCCCAGTACTTGGGAGGTGGAGACAGGAATGATTGCAGGTTCGCAGTCAGCCTCAGCAACTTGTGAGGCCCTCCGCAATTTAGTGAGACCCTGTTTCAAAATAAGAATAAAATAGGGCTGGGGGTATATATTGGAGGTAGAATACCCCTGGGTTCAATCCCCAGTACCACACATACACACACACACACACACACACACACACACACACACACACACAAATACAGATGAGAGATCTGTAATATGTGGAAGACCCTGATAATCTTTTTTTGCGGGGTGCTAGGGATTGAACCCAGGGGCATTCTACCTCCAAGCTATACTCCCAGACCTATTTTATTTTTATTTGGAAACAGGGTCTTGCTAAGTTGTACAGGGCCTCATTAAGTTGCTGAAGCTGGTCTTGAACTTGCAATCCTCCTGTCTCAGCCTCCCAAGTACTGGGATTACAGATGTGCGCCACCATTGGTCCTGATGATCTTTTTAGAGACATGTTCCAGGAAATAAGTATACCTGTCCCCTTGATATCACTAAAAGGTCACTGTGAGAGACAGAAGATGAGGCTTTTCCAACCATGGAATACCTAGGCTGGCATTCCTCATTTTATTTTATTTATTTATTTATATATATATATATTTTTTTTTTTTTGCAGTACCGGGTATTGAACGCAGAAGCGTTCTACCTCCACACTACGCCCCCGGCCCTATTTTTTATACTTTATTTTGAAACCAGTCTCACGAAGTTGTGGAGGACCTCACTAAGGAGAGAAAGAGAGAGCGAGCAAGCGAGCTGAGGCTGGCCGTGAACCCCGATCCTCCGGTCTCCGCCTCCCAAAGTACTGGTATTACAAGCGTGCACCACCACGCCCGGCTCATTCCTCATTTTAAAAAATAGATACGGTTGCTGGGTGTGGTGGCATATGCCTGTAATCCTAGTACTTGGGAAACTGAGGCAATAGGATTGCAGGTCCACAGCCAGCCTCAGCAACTTAGTGAGGCCCTCTGCAACTTAGTGAGATCTTGTTGCAAAATAAAAAAATAAAACAGGGCTGGGGGTGTAGCTAAGAGGCAGAATGCCCCTGGGTTCAATCCCCAGTACCATACACACACGTTCAAAACAGGTAAGTTTTGTAAGTAGAACAGGGGTGTCTTGGTCATCACTCTACAACCTAGCACTGTAACCAGCATACAGATGGTGTTTTACAGAAAAATGAATTAAAATGCACTCTGGTTCCCTCACACCATGTGGCTCCAGTATTATAGGAGCCAGGCGGTTTCTAGAGCAGTTTGCACCCTCCCCACTCAACATTCCCAGTCACCCTCCCCAGCCCCAGAGATGAAAGTCTTTGGAGAGGAGAAGTTGGTTTAGTACACTTCCAGAGGACTGAGTACGAACCAGAAGACCTATTCACTTCATTTCCCCTTCAGATTCTTCTTTTCTCTACTGTTGTTCCCACTTACATCTTCAGGTCTGCCTCAAAAATATAACTGCCAGCTGGGCGTGGTGGCACATGCCTGTAATACCAGTACTTGGGAGGCTGAGACAGGAGGATGGCAAGTTGGAGGCCAGCAAGACTCTCAGCAACATAGTGAGACCCTGTTTCAAAACAAAAAATAAAAAGCCCTGGTGGGTGTAGCTCAGAGGTAGAAAGCCTCTAGGTTCAATAAATAAGGTAAATAAGCCACAATACTTTTGACATTCTCTATCTGGTTTCACATCCAATCCTTCCCCCCTCATGCAATGCATCACATCATACATCAAGTATCATCGAAATCCAATTCAACGATATTATAATCTCCAGTACCACAAAAAATAAAAAATAAGCAAAGATATTATAATAGAAGGGATGAGTGATTTGAAACTTAGTCTGTAGTATGATTTCCTTTAGACCAGGACACAGGCTCCAAAGCTTATTTTCAGAGCCAAAAATATTATCTATAGAGGGCCCTTGTAATAGATACACTGCAAAGAAACACTACAGGTTCTTATTCAATTTTATTTTTTGTGCCTTGGTGAATGAAATTCTCCCCCTCCCTGCAACTCCATCTTCTTCACCACTGTTGGCTTCAATTTCCAGTTATAGTTTGCATTCTCCCAACATTCCTCAACTGACCTTGTCAGACACTGATGATTCTCTCAGGACTTGTATGTTATTTGTAGTTCACTGCTTTATACTAGATTGTAGATAGCTTTATAATTTTCCCTAAGCCATTTTATATGAGCAAAAGGACCTATGAGCTCTGGTATCTCTTTTCAGCAACTAGTGCAAGCCACTACGGCCAGCAATGTTGACTCGATGTCATTTGGTTAAGTATTTGTTTCTCCAGCTAATATTTCTGATCACTCAAAAATTGAGGTTAAAAGCTTTGCAGACTGAAAGCAGAGAAGGCTCCAGGTTTTGTGAGGCCTGCTGTTGCTGTTGCTGCTGTGTTTTCTTCTTTTTATTTTTCCTTGTGATGCTGGGGAGGGAACCCAGGGCCTTGCACATAGTAGGCACAGGTTCTTCTATCACTGGGCTACAACCCAGCCCCCACTTTTTTCTGTGGTGCTAGGGATTGAACCCAGGGGCATTCTACCTCCAAGCTATACCCCTAGCCCTATTTTATTTTTTATTTGGAAACGGTCTTGCTAAGTTGATGCAAGCCTCACTAATTTGCTGAGGCTGACTTTGAACCTGTGATCCTCCTATCTCAGCCTCCCAAGTACTGGGATTACAGATGTGCACCACCACGCCTGGCACCCCAGCCCTTTTTTTTTTTAAAAAAAAAATCATTCTGGAAGCCAGGTGCACTGGTGCATACCTGTAATTCCAGTACTTGGGAGACTGAGACAGGAGGATTGTAGGTTCAAGGCCAGCCTTAGCAACTTAGTGAAACCCTGTTCAAAATAAAAAGTAAAGAGGGCCAGGCGTGGTGGTGCATGCTTGTAATCCCAGTACTTGGGAGGCTGAGACAGGAGGATCCAGGTTCGTGGCCAGCCTCAGCTACTTAGTGAGGTTCTCTGCAACTTAGTGAGATCCTGTTTCAAAATAAAGAATAAAAAATAGGGTTGGGGGTATAGCTCGGAGGTAGAATGCCCCTGGGTTCAATCCCTGGCACTGCAAAAAAAAAAAAAAAAAAGTAAAAAGGACCGGAAGAACTGGGTGTGTGGCGCACTCCTTTAATCCTAGTACTTGAGAGGCTGAGACAGGAGGATTGCAGGTTCGAGGATAGCTTCAGCAAGTAGTGACACTCTCATCAACCTAGCCAGATCCTGTTACAAAATAAAAATAAAAAATAGAGCTGGGGGTATAGCTCAGAGGTAGAATGCCCCTGGGTTCAATCCCCAGTACCACAATAAATAAAGTGGGGGGGGGGCTGGAGGTGTAACTTGGAGGAAGAATGCCCATGGGTTTGTTTCCCTATATTTTGGGGTTTCTCTTTAAGTAAAAGAGTAAAGAATTATAAACCCAGAGCCAGGAGTGGTGGCAGACACTTGTAATCCCAGTACTTGAGAGGCTGAGACAGGAGAATCGCAGGTTCACAGCCAGCCTCAGCAACTTGTGAGGCCTTCTGCAACCTAGTGAGACCTTGTTTCAAAATAAAGAATAGGGCTGGGGTTATAGCTCGGAGGTAGAATGCCCCTGGGTTCAATCCCTAGTACCACACAAAAAAAAAGGACTTATAAACATAGAATTAGGTACAGGGCCTTGGGAGAGGTTTGTGCAGGTGAGAGGCTCTGACTCTGCTGTAAATCTGCTTCTGACTGAAGGAATGAAGCCTGGTTGCATCCTGGCCAACTTCTCAGCCCTACTGAATTAGGTGTCTATTCCTGGCTTTTCCTGTGGATTTCCTGTACCCAATACATCTATTCCACAAGATGGCTCTGGCTCAACAAAATGGCCTTGGCAGCCAAGGCTCTCTACTGAAAAAGTCCCAAAGGGCTGGATTGACACTCCTCCCATTTAGCAACTTGGTGGCACTTAAAATAGTGTTCCTTTCAGAGCTGGTGGATTCTCCTGCTGTGTGTGGTACAGGGTGAGGAACTTACAGCCAATTCTGTAAACCCCTGATGGCTCAATGACTCCAGAGGTTGTGTTGTGCCACAGAAGGGCCTGGAATGTTCCAGTACATTCCACCAATGACCTCTGTGACCTCTACTTCCATTCAGTTTGGCAAAGCTGGTAGTCTAAAAAGTAGCCGGTATTCTGCTGGGGTGGGAAGCAGCTTGGCCTTGCTTCCTCCATGCCACTCTGATAATATCACACAAGTTGGCAACTTCCCTGGAAGTCCCACCCAAAAGCTCCATCCAGTTCTCTGGCCTCCTGAGGCTTGGCCCAGAATGTTGAGTCATGGTTTAGACACCGACTCTCAATTTCTTGGCTCTGAACACCCAGTTCAGAATTCTTCCCAAACAGATGAGAAACTTTGGGATTCCTGAACAAGTGACAGGTCTGCATTCCTTAGAAAGCCCAAGAAGCCCCCATCACCTATGGAGATGGTAACCCCAGGGCTCCAAGAAGGAAGTTATGTAACAATAATACTATGGGCTATACAAGAAGGCTTCCATATATTGGCTAAGCAACTTGCACACATTATTTCATTTAACTACCCTTTTATCTTCATGACTACTCTATACAGTAAATATAATTATCCCCATTTCACAGGTGAGGAATCTGAGGTGAAGAGAGGTTAGGAAATGTGTTGATGGTCATATGGCTAGAAGTGACGGACAGATTCACCTGCTTTCAAAGATTGTGTGCACAGTCACTACTGGAGGGCTCAGTGTTCTGGGTCAAGGGGACCCAGACCTAGAGGTCCACTCTTGGACCCAGAGGTTGAGGTTAGAGTTAGGAATACAGACCGGAGCAGTCATGCCATGACCTATTTCCCCTGCTTCCTCTGGCCTTAAACTCTCTAGACCTCTGATTTTGTTTATATTGCTAAAAAATTACGGAGCTGAGTCTGGCAGAATCTAGCTGCCCCTGGCGTGGGAATTTAACTCTATGAAAGTATTATTGTGTCTCTACCTCCAGTGGCTTGCCTAGGGCCAAATCCATTCGTTTTCTCCAAGCTTCCCAACTTGGGGGAGGAAAGAAGGATAGGAAGCAGCCGGGGGTTTCCCTTAAGGAGAAACCAGAACAAGACAAAAGGAGGTGGCAGGGTGGTACTGCCCTTCAAGAAAGGCTGCCAGAGCTAGGGAGCCAGGACTCTTAAGAAACAGCCAGTAGTGTACCAGGGCAAGTGAGAAAGCTCTTTGTGGGGTCAAAAGAAAAGCCACTAGGGGAGGCCATAGGGGAGACTTTGCAGAAAAGGGTGGGAGAGGAGGTAAGAATGTGTCCAGGACTGGAAGTGTGTTTTAATTCTGAAACCATGAAAAATCAAGAGAGAAAAAGACTCATCCTTGACTGTCTGCAACCAAATGAGGGGAACTCTTGCCGGACTGTGCTCCTCAGTGCCAGAAAACACTGGCGACATCACCTGCCCAGCCACCAGAATGTTGCTGGGAGAGTGACCACTCTTCCGCTGTGTGGGTTGATAAGTGATGGGCACTGCCGCCCGACACACATTCTCTCTTTCCTCCCTGCTTATTTTGCAGCCTCTGCCTGGCAGGGAGCCTCAGAGTAGGAGTGGGGGAGCAGGGTCCTTCCAGACAGTATTTAATAGTCAGTGATTTATAGGCTGCTGGAAAGGGCAGGGTGGAAAGCCAAAGAGGGAGAGACCCGACACTAGTTTCCATGAAGCATCAGGTCACCACCGCCAAGAGTCAAGGCACCTATTTTCTTGATGCCTGTGCCTTCAGGCCAGCTTCGAGACAGGATGCAGCCTTTACCTGTCCTGGGGCCTAAGATTCTGGTACTATCTTGTATGACACCAGCTAGAACTGGCTGGAATAAGGCTAATGGACATCTGTCCAAACCCTTGACCTTTTCTTTAAGCTCCACACTGTTGGGAGAGGGAAGAAATAAATGAAGTTGAGCAGTTCAGTAGCTGCTGTTTTAGGAGGATTTATTTTTTTTAATGTACAAGAATTCTTTTGAACCCTCCATGGCTCCAAGAAAAACTATTTGGAATGTCCCTTCTTATGGGGCCAGGGGGTTAAGTGCCAGGGATGGAAGGCTAAATGCCAGGCACGCTAGTTGCAGGGATGCTTGGGACCGAGGCTAATGGTCTCCCTGCTGTGGGCTCAGGAATACCAGGCCCAGGCACTGGTTGCCCTGAGAGATGCAGCCATTTTTACTTCTGATTGAAGGGCACCACCTTCTGGGATTTTCCTTTTGGTGGGTGGGAAACAGAGTAGAATATATCCCAGGGACCAACAGAGCCTATGCCCAAGAGTGCAGAGGGCAGGGAAGGAGATAACACTGAGACACTATGGTAGGGTGAGACTAGTCAGTGATTTATACAGTTTAGAATTTGGTCCTGCTGGTGGAAAGAAGATGCATTTTGTGAGGGTGCATGGTAATTGCCCTTCATAAGGATGATCTCAAAAGGTCAAGGGATGGGCCTTGAATAGCCCTAATGTCCCTGAAACAGTCCATTGTGTAGCTATTGTCTATACATGTAAAGGAACTCTTCTTGACCCTATTCATACTTTTCTTTCTTTTTTTTTTTGCCTCCGGGATTTCCCAAGTGAATAATTGCATATACCTCATCCCTAGATCCAAATCTATGTCCTTTAAGCTTCAACAACAAAATAATTCAACACACATTTCGTGAGTCCCTACTATGTGCAGTGCTAAGTTTTGGGGATATACAAATGAATAACACACAGTCCCCTCTCTGGGGAGTATGCACTCTGGTTTTCAGAAAACTTCCCTTAAGCCGGGCATGGTGCCGCACGCTTGTAATCCTAGTAATTAGGAGGCTGAGACAGGAGGATTGCAGGTTCAAGGACAGCCTCAGCAATTTAGTGAGGCTTTCAGCAACCTAGTGAGACCCTGTTTCCAAATAAATAAAATCGGTGTGGGGGTATAGCTCAGAGGTAGAATGCCTCTGAGTTCAATTCCCAGTACCACATACACATACACAACACACACACACACACACCCCAAAAACTTCCGTTAGCAATGACCTTTGGGATTTGATAAACAAATCTGCACCTACCTCCTGTCATACACCTGCATTATAACCTTAGTCTCCATTTTTTCCACAATCATTTTCATTTTGCCTCATATGGTAACCTCCACTTTGACCAATTTGGGTTGATTTTTTCAAATTGACTTTCCTGGTCTCTGATATGCCTTCCTTAGGTAAAGCCAGTAAAATTAGGCATGGTATTTCATATGCAAATACAACATGAATGTATGTAACACTATGTTAACTAACTTCCTTTATTTATCCACTTGCCAATCAGTCATACACCAATAATTACTGAATGCCTACCAAGTGCCATGCACTCTGCTAGATGCTGGGAACACAATGTTAGGTTAAATGAATTCTGCCCTCACAGAACATACAGTCTTGGGTACGTGCTGGAGGAGATAGAAAGTAAAGAATCTAAATATCACGCAAATAAATATATAACTACAACCAAGACAACTGCTATGAAGAAAAGTACAGGGGGGCTATAAGAATGTACAAGCGGGGCCCCTGATTGGTCTGGAAGGCTCAGGGAAGGGTTTCCTGAGGAAATGACATTTGAGCTAAGAGCTAAAATATTAGTGAAAATAGGTGAAGACAAGTATGGGTGAAGAACATTCCAGGCAGAGTAAAGGGTATGTGCAAAGGTCCTGAAATGGAAGGAACCAGGGCACCCTTAGGAATTTCAGGAAGCCCAGTGAGGCTACAGCACAGAGAATTAAACAGAGGCCTGGAGAGTTAGCCAGAGAACCAACTATGCAGGACCCTACAGGCCACATGAAGTTTTCAGTCTAGCCTGGTGCAGCGGCACATGCCTGTAACCCCAGTACTTGGGAGACCGAGACAGGAAGATCACAGGTTTGAGGCCAGACTCAACAACTTAGCAAGACCCTATTTTTTTTTTTTTGCAGTACTTGGAATTGAACCCAGGGACATTCTACCTCAGAGCTACACCCCCAGCCCTATTTTTTTATTCTTTATTTTGAAACAGGGTCTCACTAAATTGCAGAGGGCATAAGTAGCTGAGGTTGTCCACGAACCCAGATCCTCCAGTCTCAGCCTCCCAAGTACTGGGATTACAAGCATGTGCCACCAGGCCCAGCTAAGATCCTATTTCAAAATAAAAAATAAATGAGGGCTGGAAGTGTAGCTTGGAGGTAGAACATTCCTGGGTTCAATCCCCCCTCCCCCCCCAAAAAAAGATTTGTCTTTGTCCCACCATGGATAGGCTCATGAAATGAAAGTCTGCACAGAAGAGCCAAAAGTGGTTCTTTTTCCCAGATTACTAATGCTGCTTCCACTTGTGATTCAGGAATAGTAATGATGATCTGAGCTTCCAGGAACGTTCCCAGTGTCCTGGCATGGTGTGGCTATGCCCCGTTAGCAGTAAACTGATAGATCAGCCTCAGCCTGCAGCCCTAGGGCTAGGGGCAGCCTCTGGCAATGTGGAGAGGAGGTAGGGTGGAGGGTGGGTGGAGTCCTTTGCTTAAGGTATCAGCTCCACAGTGATGCCTGGAACAGTCCCAAGACTGTGGCCCTTGTTCCTAGATAACTCTATCATGTGCACCCCCACTTGAATGGCCTCACCCCCTTCCTATAGCAGCTGTGCTCCCCACCCAATCTGGAAAGTCTCTGGATAAGAACTGTGACTCTGCCCAGAGCTTTGGGCCTTGACCTGGTGAGTTGATGCCTCAGTACTGTTGGGAATGTATAGATACATATCCTGAATAGCTTTCCAGTGGTACTAATAGAAGCCATGGGGAAAGAGGGTTGTAATGGTCAGATTCGGCCTTTCTGAAGCCCTTCCTTTCATCTGAGACATATCTTTGGAGAATGTGGCTTGGTGTAGTGACATCTGCTGGCAAGGCTGGGCAGGTAATAAAATGACCAGATGCCCACTCATCCTCATGTAATTTCTAGACTAGCAAAAGAAATCATCCTTCATCCCTGAGACTGAGTTGGGGTCCATAACCTCAGATGGTTAGAGTAAGGCTAAAAAGTCCAAGGTTGAGCCGGGCGTGGTGGCACATGCTTGTAATTCCAGTACCTGGGAGGCTGAGACCATTAGTGAGGCCCTCTGCAACTTAGTGAGACCCTGTTTCAAGATAAAGAATAAAAATAGGACAGGGGATGTAGCTTTGAGGCAGAATGCCCCTGGGTTCCATCCCCAGTACCACACACACACACAAATCCAAGGTTTTAGCCAGGCGTGGTGGCACATGCCTATAATCCCAGTACTTGGGAGGCTGAGACAGGAGGATCACAGGTTCAAGGCCAGCCTCAGCAACTAGTGAGACTCTCATCAACCTAACAAGACCCTGTTTCAAAATAAAAATAAAATAAGGCTGGGTGTGTAGCTCGGAGGTTGAATGCCTCTGGGTTCAATCCCAGTACCCCCCCCACACACACACATTTCAAGATTGTGGGTCTGAACCATGTATGAGCTAGTTTGTGCTAAATAGAGAAAATATTTTTTTCCTAGTTGTAGCTTGTGTCCTTTACATTGACCAGTTGATTCACATTTGGGTACAGATAGTCACAAGGGAGTTTGGGTAAACATGTATAAATGACTCAGGGAAACCCATTCCTAGCCCCCATTCCTGAGAAAGCATCTTTCAACAAATAAAAAGATTCAAGTTTTACAAATGACAGAATGTAGGGTCATTTTTCATCCTCCTGAGGTCGATTGGTTTGGGATACTCTTTAGTTTTTTCCAGGTCACCAGGAAAATGCTATCTACAGACCATCTTCATGGTTCCTATGGTGAAAGTAACTATGGCTTTATTTATTTATTTTTATTGGTACTAGGGATTGAACCCAGGGACATTCTACCTCTGAGTTAAACTCCCAGCCCTTTTTATTTCTTATTTTGAAACAGGGTCTCAGTAAGTTGCTGAGGCTGGCCTTAAACCTGTGATTTTCCTGTCTCAGCTCCCAAGTACTGGGATTACAGGAATGTGCCCCTGCGCCCAGTGTGACCGTGGCTTTTAAACTGACCCCTCAATACTTTCTGGGGTAAGATATAATCTGCCTCCTCTCTGCTCTCATCCATATTATCTATATATTCGGTTTGCAGTCTCATTCTTTTACCCCCAGTCCTATTTTATTTTTTATTTTTAAACAGGGTCTCACCAAATTGCTGAGGGCCTCGCTAATTGCTGAGACTGGCTTTGAACCTACGATCCTCCTGTCTTAGCCTCCCAAGTACTGGGATTACAGGCATGTGCCACCATGCTCAGCTAGGGTGTCTTCTTTTTTGTTTTTGTGGTACTGGGGATTGGACCCAGATACATTCTACCTCTGAGCTACACCCTCAGCCCTATTTTGTGTGTGTGTGTGTGTGTGTGTGTGTGTGTGTGTGTGTGAAAGAGAGAGAGAGAGAGAGAGAGAGAGAGAGAGAGAGAAA